>JAQZBX010028497.1:0-27783 GCA_029593785.1 Cabassous unicinctus | reverse complement strand
TTTTTTTTTTTTTTTTTTTTTACTTTCATAGAGTTGCCCAGTTCAAAAATTACAGAAATTAACAGTATTAATTTTATCAATTTGTCTATACAGGCCCAATTAGAGTTAGCATGGAAACAAAACAGAGAAAATTAATGTTGTTATGTTTTTCTATTCTTCCAGCAGTTTAATTCTATTAGCCTACAGCCAAATCATTGCTGCTCCCTCCAGTCAGAGTCCCGGGAGGGGACAGTCTGCCTGGGACCATTTTTCCAATCAGGACTCTGATCGGCTGCAAAAAGTGTTCCCCAGCCACGTGAGAGTTCAAATGTTGTGTTTTCCCCTGATTTGGTGAGTGATTGTACATATTTTCATTCTTATCTATGTTTTTAATTAATTACTCTTCTTTTATGTGATTGCTCAATTGTTATAATCATTTAATATAACCTGAAACTCATTTGATTGAATAATACTGCCTTTGCGTAGCATTTAGGGTTTCTGCCTCTTCCTCAGCAAAACAATGACCAAATCATCCACTTTGAGGTGATAGTCATAAACAAGGCATATGCAGCAGATAACACATAGCAACCATAAACATTAGCAGGCTGCATCATTAAGTAGAGGGTGAGCAGGTGTAATTAATAGTGACTTGCTATATCCAGTGTATAGTTAGTCATAGTTCTTGGAGTAATAGTCCAGGCCTGTAAAGTTATATATTATGGATGGACTTAAAATACTACAGATTAGAGCTGCTAAATAGAATTTTTGGCAATGATAGGAATGGCCTATACCTGGATACATGGAGAACTTTGAGAGTGTGAAGCAGTGATAGCTACTTCAGAGGTAATGGTGTAACGTATAAACAGAGAAGGAGGTCTTCCTAGAGGAGATCATCCTTCTTTTCACTTTCACATAATCCCCTAAAAATAGGAGGGCAAAAGTTAGAGGTTATGTGTTGAGGTTTTTAATTTTATTTAGATTTCATATTTCTTTATGCATATATGAAGACTGTCCTGATATCCACCTGGCCCATACCAACCCTGGTGGCTTTCTTTCTCTCTTGTCTTGGTAAGAACATTTTTAGAATCCCATTTTATCTTAATTTTCTGTGTTTGAGATATAAGAAAACAACATTTTAAAATAATCCTATTTCATTAATACCAATTTATGTAACCAAATAATCCACCTGCTGGCACTCTATGATGAAGTCTTTGCCCTACAATTTTTGGGTTGGACAGTTGTCGCAATGATGAGCAATATATCAATATACACAAAATTGGTAATCAGATGAATTGTTAAGAAGCAGCAGATTAAGTCTTGAAATAACCATAATTGTAGCACACATACATAGAAAAGGAAAAGCAATGCTCTACTATACTGCCGGATTCTCTTGTGTTATGCAATTCTTCTGACTGACAGGCACATGGAAGTTATTCGATAAGTGTTGTGGAGTTTTTAAAAAAATTTACACAGACCTCTGTGTGACATTGTGCCAGCAATAATTGTTGATATTTTGATGATGTCACATAAACAATCTTTACATTATTTTTAGTGTTAAGTATATGTACTAGGAAGAATAACATGTATCTCAATCATGAAAGTAAAACCACAATATCTCTGTGAGGTATACTATTATTCTCTTCCACTTTACAAACAAGGCAACTGAGGCACCAAGAGATGAAATAACTTACCCTAAGTTACACAAATTCAATTCACACATTGAATTAATTTTCTATTGCTGCATAACAGAACACCACACAATCTTACTGGCTTTAAAAAACCAAAAATTCATTATCTCACAGTTTCCACAAGTCACGAGTTCAGGTATGGAATAACTGGTTGTTAGGGATTGAATCATGCCCTGCACAAGACACGTTCAAGTTCTAATCTCTGTTCCTTTGGATGTGCATACTCATTTGTAAATACAGTCTTCAAAGATCCTACTTAGATGAGGCCAAATTTAATCAGGCTGGGCCTTAACCCAATATGACTGGAGTCCTATTACAGAAAGGAAATCTAGACAGAGTCAGACAACTGAATAATAGGAGTTGAAGCTACAGGAAGAAACTGAAGAAGATGGAGAGCTATGTGATGGAAACAGAGATTGACCACCAGGAAGCAACCACCAGAACACTACAGAATTCAGGGAAGACATGGCTGGCAAATACACTGACTTTGGACTTCTGGCATCCAAAACCGTGAGACAACAAATTCCTGTTATTCAAGCCAACCAGTTTGTGGTATTTGTTATAACAGCCCTGGCAAACTAAGATACTGGTCCTCTGCTTGGAATCTAACTAGACTGAAATCAAGGAGTCTGTTAAAGCTGCAGTCTCATCTGGAGCTTTCGGTTCTCTTCCAAGCTCACCTGTTGTTGGTAGAATTCATTTCCTTGCTATTGTATGGCTGCGGTCCTGCTTTCTTGCTAGGTGTTGTTGGCCAGGGACTGCTCTCATATTTTGTATTTATCTTCTAGAGGCTATGCTTACTTTCTTCTCACCACATGACAGTAAATAGGAGAACATCTCTCTGATGCTTCACCTTCTTTTAAGGGTCCACATGATTCCATCAGGTCCACCCAGAATAATGTCCATTTGATTAACTCAAAGTCAATATCAGGAGTGATATTCCATCATACACACAGCTCCTACCACATTTAAGTAAGGGTGTAATTTGGGTGTGTGAACCAGTAGATGAAACGTACATAAGCCATCTTAGATTTCAGCTTACCATAACCACTACAGACTGTTTCCATGTCATGGCTCTATATCTACCTGTCCCGGATGCTAAGTTATTATGAAGATGAGGATGGGGTTCCTAAGTGTGATGTAACTTGCGCCCTCTCTTTTCTTGTATTCAGGGAAAGAAAACAGTGAGATAAACCCTGGATGCAGGGTTTTATGAGTACAGTCTGTATAGGTGTAATATAAATAATCTACAAAATTCCCAGTCTACCAAACCATGGAGTTCTCCCAGGGTGCTTAGTACATTCCTTTGGAAACATGACATTATCTGTGAACCTACAGCCTCGGGTTTATTATCACCATTTGATATGAAGGTATCTTGGTTGATGGCTTTTGTTTCCATTTATAGGGAAAACCTACCCATGATATGTGAGATGTGAATAACAAATTGTGACAAACCCCTCTTTGGGACATTTAATTAGGCACACTTGTCATAGGGTACATGGGCAATTTTTAATCATCACCCTCTGTCCATGCTCAACAAATATTCCATCTACAATCACTCATATCTCCACCATAACAATGGAGATGAGCAGAGTACGCACACTTTGATGGCAGAGACCATTAACTCTAACACAGCTCCTTAAACAATGCAGTATTTTCAATTAGAAGGTAAGTTTCATGAAAGTGGTTGTCTTATGCACTGCCTAGCACAATGCCTGACATAGAGTAGGTGCTCATTAATATTGATAGAATGAATGATATTACTAAATGTACATTGAAGTGACTCATATTCTGTTATGCTAATTCCGAGAATAAAACAATTGATTCATTTTGTTCTTTGCAAGAAGACACAACATTCTTTTAGCATAATTTCTATTATAAATTCTTCTTTCTAGATATTTATCAATTCAAGATTTTTATTCTGCAGAATTTAAGAATTAGCTTACAAAAAAGAAAACAAAATTTTAATCTACTTTTACTTGTAAGCAAATTCAAAAGTCTCTTAGAATCATTTTGTATTTATCTTTAAGATATATAGCAATCTACTACTTGTCATTTTTTGCCTTGAATGTCAGTGAATCCAAACAGTGAAATGTGAGGTTTTACGTTTGGTTGCAAAATGCAAATGAGATGAATTTATATTCATTTCATAAGTTCCATTTCCTAGGAAGCACCTTGGCAATTAAAGTTTGATTAATTTAGTTTCTCTTTTTGGGACCAGCATTAATGAGATTATCACAACTTCTGGGAAAGATAAGGGCTAACTTACCCAGGGTGGACTATTATATGATGACTGAGTTACAAATTTTACATTTTAATTTTACTCCGTGAAATAAACTTGTGATTTGGTAGCTTAATACGGGAAAGAAAAAATAAATAAATTTTAAAAAAAAACATAAAACACCATAACAAAAGCATCTAGCAAATCTTAGAGAGCTACAATTAAATTTAATCACTGGAAAAGAGAAAAACCCTGGCCTTAAAACATTTCTCTATTTGTCTGCATTTTTCATATATTATATCACTTATTTTTATTGTTGGACTTGCTAAAATTAAATTCATTCTAAGGTTTTATCAACTTTTGCATAAATAGTTTTGCATCATGGAAACAATAAAATTTCAAATCTCTATTAATTTCTTATGATAACCAAACAATAGTGGCTAATCTCAGGTTTATTTAGAGCAGCAGATAATTTCATATGGCTGATAAACGTCAGGGTTTAATAGAATTTTTTAACAATTACTTTTCAGAAAATTTCACACATTGGAAATACCACTTTTATATTTGAGAACAAAGACAGTTCTTTTATTAAGAACATAATACTTAGTTTATAAACCACTTAAGCTATAATTTTAAATGACACCCACTCTTCTCAACCATTTAGTTCTTTGATTTTAATTCTGTGGTTTTACTACAGGTCAACCAATTACTGAACATTTCAACTACAGAATCAATGAAATGGCTTCTGCACGTCATTTAATGAAAAGTGTCTTTGATCTAAAAAATAAGTCAGGTGCATCCACACTGAGGGATCACATCAATTGGTTTTATTATTTTAAAGTAAACTTTTGGGATTAAAGGCCCAGACTAGGAATAGAGAGACCTGGATGGTAGTTCCAGTTTTGCCACAACGAAAGCCCACATGACAATTGACAAATCACCATTCAAATTCAAATTTTCTCACGTCTAAAGAAGGATGATAATTTCCACCATTCCACACTCACAGGAATGTTGTCAGAATTAATTATGGTCACAAATACGACAGGGAATTTTAAAAGTCAATGTGTTTTATTCTTATTATTTACCTTAGATCACTTAACATGCATGAGTATCGCCCCAACATATTCAAGATTCACTAATGTCTTTAGCAGTAAAGAACTATTAAAACATTCATGAATTTCCCTCTGTTTAAGGTGATGCTATCATTGAATTTTAATTGTACTTCTCTGTAATTTATTATTTCTTTGCCTATTTGATAACTGGGCCATGTGTTGAAGCACTGCAGTGACTTCATAACATTCTTTGAGAAAAATTAAAATACTTATTCTGAAATATAGTTATCTAACTTTTATAATTATACTTGTACTTTTATATAAATTTTTAAAATATTTTTTAGTAAAACCGATTTTTTCAACTATTCTTTGAAAACTCAATCAATGTTAATCTCTCAAAAATATCAATGTAGCTGGTTTTCACAGTCAGAAACTTTCTAAAACCTCTGCACCTTCTCTTTCTCTCCTTTCTACTTGGTAACTTGTAAAGTAGCACAGCTTATGTCAGAGCTATTACTCATTATGCATTTCTTTAATTAGGTACTCGGCTTATTCTAAAGACCTGTTCCATTGTTTCCACAGGATTGCCAATGACTATGGTATTCTTGGTGTCTGATTCAAATTATTACTAAATTTCAGTAAAATATGACAGCTTTACGGCCTCTTCTTTCATGATTTTCATCCATGGACAATTTTTAAAAATTTCTAGAAAACAATTATATAATTTATGTAGTTTCTCTCTTTTTTCCTCTGGGCTTTGGCTGCTTAATAATTACTTTAACTCACAATCCATTCCATTCTTTCCTCAACATTTGGGAAGTGAGTGGCTAACCTCTACTGAAAATGAAATGCCTGTTTTACAACAGAGTAAAATGAATATCTGTAACTAGAAATTTTCTACTTTTTCCTAGTGACCAAACTATGTAAATATACAAACCATATTTTGGAAAACTAGGAATTAATGCTTTCTTATGTAAACATTCCAATCAAACCAGTTAAATATTTCATAGTGACTATTATTTAAAACCAAGGGCAAATGAAGATATCTCTCATGATTTAATTGCATTTTCCTAATTTTGTATTTTTGGAAGTCAATAAACTTTGTTTACTCTATTATGCTAAGGCTTTAATCAAGGAATGACTTAAGATATAAATATTATGAAGTTAGAGTACCTTATTCAAGTTGGTGGACTGAATAAATATAATAATTTTTCTGTTGTATCATGCTTTTTCTAATGTCTGAAGCATTTTGGTAGTGGCTTGCCAGCAACCCATAACTCAATCTCTGCTTCCATCACATGGCCATCTGTCTCCTTCTGTTTCCTATTCCTCCTACTCTGTGTCCAAATTGCCTCTGCCTATAAAGATTCCAGTCATATTGAATTAAGGCCCACCTTGATTCAGTTTTGGCCACATCTTAATCGGGTCTTCAAGGTTCTTATTTACAAATGAGTTCACATCCACATGACCAGGGGTTTGGACTTGAAAATGTCTTTGAGGGGGATATGATTCAATCCGTAAGAGTCACCAACAGCAGTATTTCAAAAAATCTGTCCAGTGACTATTGACCTGGGTGTTCTAGCTAAAATAATGGCTAGTTACTTGTAGCATCTTAATAGATACCTCATGTCTCTTTGTATGGGCATTCTCATAGTCTCTAGTTATACACAACAGGATAACTGCCTTATTTTTGAGATTTCTCCCATAGATCCCAATATGAATTTTTGCATGCCAAACCATTCAAAATACACTTTCCACAGTTGAGAGAAACCATCTGGCTCTTTTTGCTAGATGTGATTTACAGAAAAATAGACAGAAACTTTATTTGTAATAGAGAGGTTATATTTAAATTGAAAGGTTCTAAATGAGTGCAGCTTTAAGATATATGTGTACCCACCCTGCTATTACAACTTGAAACTCATCTTCTACTCAAAATTTTCTCTGATAAATTCAGCTTGAGAATCTTCATTCCCACTCCAGTGGTGCACTTCTTAGACCCAGGCTGCCCTCTCCAGACCGTGAATGGACACTAATTCTTCCAGCTTCTGGAATTATTGCCTGCTGATGGCTCACAGCTAATTCCCCCTTAGGAATTTCCCTCAGGCAATTGTCCAAGGTTATGTCCCTTACCAGGACAACCACATCAAATGACATGTTGATTTAACAGTACAAAAGTCTGGTCTCCTTGGCTCAATTGCAAACAAGTCCAGAACACCCTTTGGAATATGTTGAGAGCTTTCTTAAACCTATACCACATTTTAACTCTCCCTCTCCCTGTCTGGCTGCCCTCACTCTTTTGCAGGGAAGGTTATTGAAAATATTACCCAGTAAACTTCTTGCATGTAAATTTCTGTCTCAGAGACATTTTTCCCTGGGAAAAATCACCTAATTCATCCTCTTTGAATTCTTGTAGTATTTATAGCCCATAACTCATAATCCTGCATTTTACTGTACCATTATTTCCCTAAGATTTTAAGCTATTCAAAGTTCAAGGATTTCATCTCCTACTATTGTATTTACAATATTAACTATTGTTGGGAGAAAAGACCATAGGCATTTAATCAATATGGGCTATCTAGACATCACTATTTACTGGCTCATCAAATTAGCTAATTATCACCATGGAATACACAAATAACTTGACCACAGGATAATGAGACAAGTATGTTTCTCTTACATTGGCTTAAAAAAATACATCTTTTGAGTAAATATCTACATCAATCATGTACCATTTCTTAATCTCTGATTGAGGATATTGTACACAATACAAGTCTGATTAGACTAAAATAGTTCTTAAAATTTCTGACAATTCAACACATCTATCTAGAGCAGTAACTTAGAGTGTACATTTTCCCTAGCTCATCACATTATAAAAGAATTTTAATACAGTTAGATTCCTTTTAACTTCTTAATATTGATGAGCTAACCTGGTCTTTGTCCAATGGGTATTTTTCAATTCTCTTTGCTTCTCTCACAATTCTTTCCCCCTCTTTCTAGATTTAGTACTTCTGGTTTCACATCCTAGCCAAAGAAGATGGACCCATCAATCCTACATCCATCTTAAACTAAGCTCTCAGTTTAAATCAAAAGAAGGCTCAGAAGTATAACACAGGTCACCACATCACTGGACACGGAAGATGGACCCTACATCATATGATGAAGAAATAGAAGAAAGTGCTAAAGGAATGGAGTAGGGGAGAATTTAAGAAGCACAAAATAGTAGAGAACATGTGTGTTAAGTATGTTATTTGTAATTTTTCAGTGAATTGAAAAAGCCTAGGAAGCGGGTGTGGCTCAATCGATAGAGCCCCCGTTTACCATATGGGAGGCCCCGGGTTTGCTTCCCGGGACCTCCTTGTGAGGGCAGGCCGACCCGTGCTGCGCAGTGAGCTGATGAAGCAAGACCTCACAGCAAGGGGGAGATAAGCAGACACAGAAGAAACACACAGCAAATGGACACAGCAAACACAAGCAGCAAGGGGGGATAAATAAATAAATAATCTTTAAAAAAAAAAAAAAAAGAAAAACCCTAATATCCTAGAAAGCACAGTCACATATAATGTAATATATAATATAATAGATTGTATTAAAAATGGATTATTATTTAACTTATAAAACCTGAATTGCTCATTTCTCAGACTTATGGCTAAGATCAAATATAGTTGGTCAACTTGAGTTGGTTAAAAATCTGGTCTGTAGCATTGGTAATAGGGAACACTGAAGTTATTAATGAGTCTGTAGCCAATTTGGCAATGTTCTGGTTTTGATCTAGCTATCAATTCAGCATGTATTTAGAAACAAATGATCCTAATATCTGTATATGGATGAACAGTTTGATAAATGAAGTTGTCAAATATATTGGCAGTATTCCCCATTTGTGAAAAGCTAGAAATGGCCTTTTAAATGAGCAGTATGTTTGTTTGATAAAAACACAAAGTCTCTGAAGTCAGGTAAATGGAGTGAGGCTATTGGGTAGAATAGAATATAGATAAAGAAGAGCTAATTAAGCAAAATTTTGAAACTGAGGAAGTTTTCTCATCTAAAACTCTCAGGCTGTCTTTTCTTTCTTCATTTCCCAATTGGTCACATTTCATTCTCATTCATCAATGCTCAGTGCCCAAATATTGCTAAGATTTCATTCATTCATTCAACAAGTGTTTATTGAAAGCTCTGCATATGTCAGTTACTCTCATCTGTCTAAGCGCTAGGGATTTTGACAGTACAGATAGAATTTTTATCATAACAGAGATGTTTTGGTTTTCCTGCTAGGACTAGAACTGGACAGACCCATGCCTATCTCAGGGCATTTATAGTCGCTGATGTTTTTGGCTGGATCACTCCATCTCCAGATCTTTTCATCTCATTTTTCATTTTTCAGGTTTCTCCCCATATTATTTTTAGAATATCCTGTGAGGTAAGGATGCAAGGCCTCAGAACCATGTGGCCAGACCTCAGAAGAGAATAGGATCAATTTCATAGCCTGGATCTCTAGACCAAGAATATAGCTTGAGGTTTCAGAAGACCCTGTGGAATAGAACTAATCTCAGCTGTAGTAGCTCCTCCCTGCTCTCTGTTTCTGCTATTATTATGACTCAGTTACTCTCCAACCCTCCTACTACCACAGGCTACTAAAGGCAATACAATAAATAGTGTTTAAGAGTCAGGCGTCTGGAGGCCAGACTGTCTGGGTTCCACCAGATATATGATCTTGGACAAGTTTCTGAACCTCCCTGTTCTTGAGTTTGCACATCTGTAAAACTGCTTGTAGGACTGTGGTGATAACTGAATGAGAAATGGTGTATGAACTGCTGCTCATACAGTGTCTGGCCACATATGTCTATGTTGTTATTTTATTTGGCAAATTCACTTTTCTCTCTTCTCTTTTGCTCCATGAATATTTTTTACTTGTTTGCCACCATTCCTGCTTCACAGATTTTATTTAATACCTTTTCTGTGCATTTTTAGGTTTCTGGACACTCCCACCCTGTCCTACTTCCACTACGTCTTTATTTACCACTCCAAAAGCAAGTATCTCAAGTTAGTAACTATCATCCATCCAAGTCTGGGCAAAGTTTCACTGGAAATGTGGCCAGTCCTTGCCCCCTCTGTTCACCCTTGGCCTGATGATGGCTATAATTAAGGAGGTAAAGATACGTGGTCTCTCACCAGAAAGGCTACCAAGACACAACGACCCCAATGACTCCTCTCTGGTGTTCCCCACTTATGAGTGATACACATTAAAAAGAATCTAAATGAAGATTATAAAAGTGCTGGTCCCTATTACTGAGGGAAAACTGTGGAAATGTTGTAGCTATTTCCCAAAAGGAAGATGTGTCCAAAAAATTTAAAAAATCAAGGAAGGAAAATGAGTAAATGTGACTGAAATCAAACAAAATGGGAAGTCTGTTTCCCGCCCCCCACCCTAGAAAAAGCAAGTTATACTTCCACAGCTGGAGGCTAAAAACAGCTGCCTTATCTTTAGTCCACTGAATAGAGCATAGCCATTAATATTTTATGCATGTACACAATTCATTTTGATGTACTTTTCTCATATAACCAGCCAGAATCATTTGCAAGATATTCAGCAAAAATGATGAAAATACTGAGCTGCATCTGTTCATCATTTGGCTAACCACATTTTTTGCATAAATTTAACATGGGCTTAAGTCACCAAAATTATTTTCTTCATCCTTTTCCTTCACTGTTCAATTCTGTATGGCAAAATTTATTATTCAGGTATCCAATCACACAACCACCCCAGCAATCAAGTCAAAAACAGCAAAGTAAAATGAAGAAGATGTTGTTTTCTGAAACTGCAGCCATGGATGGCACTTCCCTAAGACAACAACTAGTAGTTGTTGCAATGACAAATGGCTTTAATAATGAAAATAGACTCTCGGCTTTACCTACACAGATGCAGTTTAATTTTCTTCCTCCTTATTAGAATCCTCACTAGCTCTCCTCCTCCACTCTGGCCCAGTTATAAAAACGTGATGGCAAGCACAACAGTTCTATTCATTCTCTGTTTAATATACAATTTCTCATATACACAAGGAGGTGAAATGGCTTCTAAAACATTGGCAGATAATGATGAGAGTAGCATCTAATTCCCTCAGGGGCTCACTTAATACTTATCTCTCTCCGCTGGAGAGTGTAATAAGGTCGTCAGGATTATTGAAGTTGACAGAGCACCAAGCTCAGATTAATTACATCATAGAACTCAGAAGGAATTAGAAAAAGCAACAATATCGCCCCTGGCAAATGCATGTATTTTTTATAGTTCCCTAAGGACTTTCAGTATAATATAATACGAATGAGTGAAGGAGGCTAATGTAATTGATTTGAAGGTTTTGTGATAAAGATTTTGAAAGATTTCTTCTTCTGAGAGTTAGAAATCCACCATCACAAAGTGAAAGAAAATACTCAGAGTAGAATATCTCAAATTATAAGGAAAGAGTAATTAAAGGGTATGTATGTGAAGGGCGCTAATATATATATATGAATCTCATACCATGTTCTGGGTAATTTATATTCATTACATCATTCAGGTCTCACAAATCTATGACATGGTTATTTCCTTTAATAATTTCTCCTTTAAAAGGAATTAAGAAATTTGCCCAAAGTCTCATATCTAGTGAATATTTGAGCAGTATTTAAATTTATCACTCAAAACCCAACATAAGAAACTCCAAAGCATTGCTCTTGAAAGGATTTAATGCTAAATGGTGAAAGACAATTAATAAATAAGCACATATTGAGTATCTCCCCTAAACAATGTTAGGGCTAAACATATATTTACTTGATTAAAATATAAGGACTTTTAAGAGTTTGGTTAGTCACTTATAATTAGCTTGGGAAGAGGTGATATACAAACCTAAAACATTTTTAAAGAAATGATTCAAGGCAGCCTACATCACTCCACTTACCAAAACCCAGAAACATATTACTACTGTAGATTTGAAAACATAAAATATAGAAGGGTATGGAATAACACAAAATAAAAAAAGACTTCCGAGCAGCTAAAACAGATAGTACAGAGCAATTGCTCCTCTGTTGACACAGTGTACTAGTAATGGATGCTAATGAGACTATGCCTATTGCATAGGCTGAGAAAGGATTGCCTGAGGCCACAAAAGTCAGGAAGAAGGATAAGAAGCACATGTCTACATTCTGAAGACAGGTGTTTACACATCCCACAGGGCTTACTATAGGAAATCAAGACCCATTCCAGTCTCCAGTTGATATAGAAACACTAGTAATTCATTAGAGAAAGACTGCAAAGGTATTTCCTTGCCTCCCTGTCTCAGAGAAGCAGGAAGGAGGTCCTTCCTTTACACCTCAAAAACTTGAAAGCGTCCCCAGAGGACCACTCATAGAGTGGGAATTTCCCCTCCCCACCTCCACCCCACACCTTATTCTCCACTGGGCCTCTAGTGTATGGATAGACCTGAACTGGTGAGAGGTGAATGCTTTAAATTGAGTGCAATATTAAAATATTAGTTTAGATTAGATCAGACATTTAATTATCTGAAAGTGACCCCCAAATTATAGTATATCTCTTGAATGCCATTGAAAAGCAGAAAAGAGACTTCAAGAGAGTGTGGTTAAAGAAACTGAAATAAAAACAAACAAACAAACAAAAAGACTTCTATTGTCCAACCCATTATATGAATTGTTTGTATGTATATACACATAAGAAAGCCCCTTGGACCTACACTTATAGGCTACTTACTCTGATTTTGCAAAGACATTTTTCATTTTTTAAATATTTATTATTTTTCAGAATATGACCACATTAGACAGCAGGAGAATGACTGTTATTAGCTGGTACACTGGCAGCAGTGAGCAATTACGGCTGCCAGGCTTATACCAAGGGAGGACACAGACATACTGTAAAGAGCAGGTTTAAAAACTGCAAAAGCAAATCAGTATTCCCCATTTTGCACACATAACCAAGTGGTTTCTGGTAAAGTATGATTCAATAGGTCTATAGGAAAACTCAGGAATTTTCATTTTAGATGCTCTCACTGTGATTCTGCCCATTTTGCAGGGGCTGAGGTGAGGCTTTGTTAGAGCCCTCAAGTAAATGCTACTAGTAATGATGTTCCTATGTCCCAGGTGTCTCCAGTTTTAGTATATTCAAACAAGACATTAAAAAAAAAAACAATGCAGTTTAAAAGATGCCCATTCAAAATTAATTTTAAGAGTTTACTGCTTATAGTTTCCTATGTTCAGCTTTTCAGAAAACTCAGTTAATCACAATGATTTATTTCCTATACATATCAGGTAACCAGGATTTTGCTAGCTAAATATAGTAACTGCCATATCAGGCCATCTGAAATTAGTATCAGAGACTCAAGGGAAGGCAAGGAAGCCTGGCCTGATGTCACTTCTTTGAGGATCTTGGACTTAACTCCTGGACTTGAAAACTAAGTAAATAAGGGAATTTTGTAAATAGCAACCAACACAGACACAGTATAAAATGAAGAAATTGCCCATCTAGTCCCCAGGGTGGGATAATCTTGTAGTGAAAAGAGTTTTGTACATTTTGCTCTCAGCTTGTGGCTAAAAAGGGAGGGCGGGCAAGCTGAGGAAATAGCTGGACTTATTTATGAGATTGTTGAAAGGATACATTACACAGAAGATAAATTAGAGAAATGGTATAGTCTTGTTTGCCCATATACAATCAAATGCTCTGTTCAACTGATGCATCCAATAAAACCATGAGATGCTACCTATACTGTACAAAATAGCAGAATGAGGGCATTTTGTTTGGAAGATGTCCAGGAGAAAGTGTATGAAATAATTTATTGCATTGCCTAAATCCTGAATTTATAGATATCTGAGGACAAATGTGAAAGGAAATTATAAGGAAATTCACTCACAGCACATCATGGAAGAAAAAGACCTTGGCCATAAGAGAGGGCTGCAACTTTTGCTCATTGAGCCTTCCGGTTTCACAGAGTGCTTGGTGCACAGTGAATATTAGAAAGTTGACTGAGGCTGCGTATTAGAAAAATCAGTCCCTCAATTCACTAAATTGAACCCAGTTCACCAAAAAAAATGTAGTTAAAGTGGCACTCAATAAATACACGTGGATGGAAGTGACTGTTTGCTTGTTTTTAGGATTCTTTTCCATAAGAGAAAATAAAGGTTTTGTGGAACATATTCCACCACCCCAACCCCTCTTTTTTTGTGGTTTTTTAGTTCTCATGAGGCATCAGTGGTTTTGTAAGAAAACACTATTCACATTTTATAAAATTAAAGATAGGATGGAATTCATTATTACATCTAAAAAAAATTTCACTGGGACTTCCACCTCTTTCTAACCAATGTAATCATTTTTCCCCCTACTTAACCTGGCAAAGAAATGAACTTAAGTGGCTTCCTCTATTGATCATATTTGCCCCTGCAATATCGTCTAATATAAAGGTATCTTGAAAGTCTTCTGTTTCATCATTCCTTGTTCCTTTTAATGAGGCTACTTCTACCTTTTTCTTCATAGTGTATTTTAGTTTCTTTATACTAACATTGATTGAATATTTCCTATGTTCTAAGCACTGCTATAGATAATGGGCTCACAGCAACAGAAGAGATAGAATACTCGCCCTTTTGTAACTCAAACTCAGGTACAACAGATGCACAGATGTGATTACCTGGGCACTGAGGGGGAAAGAATCAGAAAACAAAACAAAGCCAGGAAATTTATACACTCTCTGTCTCCTCTGACTATAGAGGTCTTCTTTAGAAATCATTTTTAGCGACAACTGGTGTGCAGGTCCAGGTTTCAGGCTTTGATTCCAGACTTGGAGATAACATAAAGGAAGAAAACAAATGCAAAACCAAAGCAGGAACTTACTATCAGTTCAGTGGAATTTTGAGCGGCTCTGTCCACCTGTGTGGCAGTTTGAAATTATTTTTTGAATCCCAAAAAGAGAAATATTATGTTTGTAAACTAATCTATTCCTCGGGGTGTGATACTCTTTGATTGCATTAAATTCACTTGTGGGGTCTTTGATTAGATTACTTGATAAAAGCCAACACATTTCTGGTACTTTGCATTGGCACCTTTTTGGCAAACTAAAACAACCTGCTATCACTTACTTTTCACTGCCCTCAGAGAGCTACTTCAGACATACTGTCCAGGATTTCTAGTTGCATTCATTGGGAATACCAGGATAGTCTGTGCTTATACCATCTTAATGGTTGTCCAAATCCCCAGGGAGTCCACCTTTTACATTTCTGCAATATCACATCTCTCTATAAGTCTCTCTGAGCAGTTTTCAGACATTCTTTCTCCTGCTGAGAGAAGTCTATGTCCACATCCCTGTACATTGATCCCTGAAGATGGGTCATGGTTTTAAGAAAAAGAAGTACAAATCCATTCCTCTTGGTGTTTCTCTACTGGAGAAGTTCAAACTCCAGAGCAACCAGAGCCTCAGAGCTGGTTCAGGTCCACCTTCATTTTGATTTCCAGAGGCCTCCTTGATATGCTCTGTGTTGACTTTTTCTTCCTCAGATATGACTATCTCAGGATATGAAGCCAAACAACCATAAGGACACTACAATTTATGTTGTGCAGAAAGCTACAAAATATTGTATTCTATAGATGTGGCATTGTTTACATTGTCAGGCCTAAATAGATAAGCATTCAGGTTATTTCCTGCACTTCCAGACATCTGGTATCAAAACAACACTCCCACATCTAACAATTTTGAACACAGCACTGCATGCATGTTCCAGTATATATGTTGAATAAAGATGTAAAATTGGGGTTTTGAAATTTATACATTTTAAATATGAAAGGATAGCCTCCAATTCCCTTCAGTTTTTCTCAAATTACCTAAAATAATATTTTTTTGAGAATCTTTATCTTTAAACACCTTTTTCTCATAGTTGTCTGTACCTACAGCTCTCTTACCATGTATGCAACTGTATTGTGATAGTTTATTTCCTTCTTTATCCATTGTTCCAAGCCAATGCTGTCCAATAGAAGTCTTTGAAGATGGAAATGTTCAGATGCTGTCCAAAATAAGAGTCACTCACCATATACAGCTATCAGATACATTAAACATGGCCAGTGGAAAAGAGAAAGGGAACTTTAAGTTTGATTTAATATTAACTAATTTAAATTTAAACAATAACCACCTGTGGTTACTGGCTACCATGTTGGACACGATGGTTCTACCTATGGGTCTTTGAAGGTGATAACAGTGTTTTCTATTTCTGTATTTGTAGCACACAGCAGTGTAGGCTCTGCTGTGGTAATGGATCAAACCCCTATATATCAGTGTTTTAATGACAAAAAGTTTACTTCTTGCTCATCTAACATGTCCAGTGTGGTTTGGTGGAAGCTGAGCTCCATACTCTTAATTAAGGTACAAGCTTGTGGAAGTTCCAACACTTTGTAGCTGCACCATTTGGAACACAAGGCTTCAGTGGTTATTACAGAGGCATAAAGAGTACATGAAAAACCAGAGCACTACTTATGCTCTACTGAAAACTCATTGGTCAGGACAAGTCACATGGATCCACCTGAAAGAAAGGCATCTGGGAAACGTGGGGGAATGACATGATTATGAAGTGTTTAGTAATTTGTCTCTGACACACAAAGTATCTTGAATCTGATGTATCATACTCTATAACTGCTTATTGAATGGTGAATAAGAGGAGATTTTGATTGGTGGACAGGAGAAGAGCATTCCAGAGAAGAGGAAACACCATAATACTAGGTGAGAAGTAAAACAAAAAACAATTTTGGCATATAGAGTATATAAAAGTGGTGGATGTTAGGTTAAGGAGTTTAACATATACTTGGAAGACAATAGTCATTGGCTGGTTCTATTCTGGGTGATAAAGTCATAAACCTTTTATAAATATTTTTTAAGAAATTAAGATGAATACGACATTGGAAAGGAGGAGATATTCTCCTTTTTCCATGACAGAAAAATAGAAAGAGGATATGGGTGAAAATTAAGAGGAATTTTTGACATGGCAAAGAAATATGAGAGTAGAGATCAACAATAGCAATATCAGAACCAATAACATATACTAACACTTCCAATGTCCCAGAGACTGCTCTAAACAGTTTATATCTATTATTTCATTAAACTTCATAAAAAACTTATGTGGTATATAATTTAACTTCTCCCCAATTTAGAGATAAGAAAACTAAGGAATTAAAGAACTGTTAAGGAATTTACCAAAATCATACTGCTAATAAGGGACATGCTGGCTTGAAGTTCTAAGTACCCCAGAAATACATGTTCTTAAATTTAATCCATTCCTTTGGGTATAAACCCATTGTAAGTAGGAAATTTTGAAGAGGTTACTTCAGTTAATGTGCATCCCACCTCAATCAGGATAAGTTTTAATATTATTACTGGAGTCCTTTATAAGAGAATGAAATTCAAACACAGAGAGAGAGAAATCCACAGAAGGCAAGAAGCTGTATACAGAAGACAAGAAAGAGACCAGGAAATGTCACCATGTGCCTTGCCATGGGACAGAGGAACCAAGGAAGCAGCTAGCCCCAGAACACCACAGTCCCTGGGGAGAAAGCATTGCCTTGATGATGCCTTGATTTGGACATTTTCTTGTCCTCCAAACCATGAGGGAATGAATTCCCATTGTTTAAGTTGAACCATTTCATGCTATTTGCTTGAACAGCCTAGGAAACTAAATAAGTGGTCATTTCCTTGGTCTACAAAATGAGAAGTATTATATATCTGGAGAAAAATAGGTTAAGTTCAGAAGTTTGTAGTTAGGCTGTAGTGGTTTGAAGTTGTGTGTACTTTAGAAAAACATGTTCTTAAACTTGATCCATTCATGTGGGTGTAAACCCATTGTAAGTTGGAAATTTTGATAAGATTATTTCATTTGAGGTGTAGCTCACCTCAATCAGGATGGGTCTTAAACCTACTACTGGAGTCCTTTACAAGCAGAATAAATCCCAGAAAAGAGAGAGAAAGTGATGAAGAACAGCGAGAAGCTGAACATGAGTGGAACCCAGGAGAAAAGGCTAAGGCCACCAAATGTTATGTGACAGAGGAACCTAGGATCATTGGCAGCCAGCCTCAGAACACCTGTCTTCAGGAAGAAAGCATGGCCTTGATGACGCCTTGATTTGGTCTTTCTTTTAGCCTCAAAACCATGAGCAAATAAACTCCCATTTTTCAAGCCGACCTATTGCATAGTATTTGCTTAAGCAGCCAAAAAATCTAAAACAGGGGCCTTGAGGGACTGTGGGTTTTGAATAGTCCCCTTAATAAATACAAAAAAGACTATGAGCCCTTCTATGTTCAGTAAGAGCCATGTCTTGTCACTCCAATTTTCCACTGCAAAATTAGTAATGGGGGAAGAATTTTTCCCCCAAATATTAAAGGAGATCCTAAACATGGAGCTAGCTGAAGTAACTTTTGTTTTGTTTTATTGGAGCTGATTGTTCTCTGTGGAAATTTCAATGCCCCATATCTCTTAGGTAAGGACCAAAATCAAAACATCAGCAGGACAATGCTTTTTTTCCCTGAAGACTATGGCATTCTGGGACTGTCTGCAGGTGATCCTTGGTCTTTGGCTTTTCAGTCATATGGTTATGCATATGGCAGCATCTTCTCCTTTCTCTTCTGGCTGATCCCCCTGGCTTCTCTCTCTCTGTCTGAATTCCATTCTTCTTATAAAGGATTCAAGTAATCCAGATTAAGGCCCAACTTCATTCAGTTAGGCCATACCAAATTGAAGTAACATCTTCAACAGATCCTATCTACAATGGCTCTACATCCACAGGCATGAATTAAGGTTAAGAATATGTTTTTCTGGGTGCATAACTCCAAGCTGCCCCAGGTACTTTGCATCTATTTAAGAGCATACATTCTGCTATTTTTAAGGGCAAGAATACTTTATGTCAATTATTGCTATTTTTACATAGCAGAATATTTATTAAGAATATTTCTGGGACAAATAGAATGCTAATCACTAAAAAGATATGTCTTTGGTGATATTATGTTGTTGCTTTACAAACACAGAGAAAAATGTAAGAAGAAAATGTCTCTGGCAGTGCAAACTCACACATTTGTGCATCGATTTTTTCAGGTGGCAATATGGTTGGCTGATAACAGATAACATCTGTAGAAAGTCAAAAAAGGCAAAACAACAATGATGAAAGTGCCATTCAAGTTTTCATCCATTTTCTAATGTCATATTTCTCAAATTGCATCATGTTCTCATTTCTGCTCCGTTCATGTTGTTATCTTGCAAATAGAAACTGAAAATTAAGCTACATTTTGAAATGTTACCTTAATTGAGAAAAGAAGCTGCCACTATCCTAATCATAAGCACCATTATTTATCAATACATTTTAATCTTTGATGAGCCAGGCACTAAAGAAAAATATTTTCAGGGACATTAAAGGATGTTTACTGCTCCCATAGAAAAGGCTTCTTTCCCAGTTTTTATGGATTCTTTGCAAGTCTCACTTTGTCCATGAACCTTGTTATGGAATGAATTGTGTCCCCCAAAAAGGTATGCTGAAGTTCTATTCCCCAGTATCTCAGAATGTGAATTTATTTGGAAATAGTGCTGTTACAGATGGAATTAGGCAAGTTAAACTAAGGTCCTGCTAGAGTATGGTGGGCTCTAAATCAATATGACTAGTGTCAAGAAGAGGAAATTTGAGCACAGGAAGACAAAGGGGAGAGTGTCATGTGATGACTGAGGCAGAAACTGAAGCCTAAGGATTGCCAACAAACCACCAGAAGCCAGGAGATTTGCATGGAACAGATTCTTCCTTAGCAGTGTCTGAAGTGTTATGGCCCTGCTGACACCTTGATTTTAGACTTTCAGCCTATAGACTGTGAGACAATAAAGTTCTGTTGTTTTAAGCCATTCACTTTGTGGCACTTTGTTATTGAAAAAGAATATGTGTGTCTGTGTGTGTATGTGCATGTGGTATTCAGTTGTTCACAAGTAGGAGAAATGTAGAAGACATCCTTTTTCCAAAAAGTATACATATTTGATATCAGGTTTACTGAGGTATGATTTACATACCAAAAACCCGTTATTTTCATGGATTTGGTTTAATGAGTTTTGACAAATATAGGTAGCAGTGTAACCATCACCACAATCAAGATATAGAACATTTATTTCCTTCACTCAAAAAAAGTTCCCTTATGCCCTTTTTCTTCTCATAGCTAGGCACTGGCAAATAATTATTCACTTTCTGTGCTTACAGTTTTGCCTTTTTCAAATGTCATAATGAAGTAGGGAAAGGTAGGAGAAGGGAGATAGCCCTGAAAAGGAGGAGGAACAGTGGAAAATCACCATCAGATAATACCTAACTGCAGTGGAAAATCACCTGCCCATGGCCTAGGACCCAAGGCCTAATGCTGGAAGATACCAGATGACAAAAGGCCCACCCATCACCTGACCACCACATGTTTCACTGACCCCTCCCCTGGACAGTTCTCATTCTGAGGAATATGGAGCTAGGAAAAAGTTGTCATTTTCAATCCCTCTTTTGTATAAAGCAGACGAATGAGAATGTTGGGACTTACAAGTCCTAATTTACATGGAGGGATAAGAAGGGGGGAGCCCAGCCTTAATAAAACAACACTCCAGCCCAAGCAGGCCTGACTCGTGCAACTCCTATGAGCATACCCGCACCCGGTCTTACAGTGTGTACTTTCACTTTACATTAAATTCTCCTGCTGCTATATGACTAGTCCTTGCATACTTTCTCCTGACGTTGTCAAGAACCCTCCTACCCTAGGTTGATGTATCTCTCCAAGACCTACCAGGGCCTCTCCAACATCTGTAAGTCAGGAACCAGGCAGTTTATAATCCTTTTTTTTTGGCTTCTTTCACTTAATACAATGCTTTTGATATTCATCCATGTTGTAGCTCATTCATCAGTACTAATTCATCAGTAGTTCATACCTTTTGCTGATGAGTATTATTCTATCTTATGGATATACAATACAATTTGTTTATGGATTCATCAGATAATAGAGATTTGAGTTTCTAGTTTGAGGCTGTTTTGAATAAAGCTGCTATGTATTGTTGAGTGAAAGCTTTTGTGTGGATATTTGTTTCATTTCTCTTAGGTAAGTAAATAGCTAGAAGTAGAATTCCTAGATCACCATTGCATGTTTAATTTATAAGAAGTTGTCCAACTCTTTTCCAAAGTAGTTTTACCATTCTTCATTTCCAATAGCAAAGTATGAGGGTTCTAGTTGGCCCTCCTTTTTCCTTATACTTTGTATTGTTGTTTTTTTTTCTTAATTTTCTTGTGTTTGCAGCAGTAACTCATTCATTTAATTTGCATTTGTCTAATGACTAATGATGCTGAGCATCTTTATGTTGCTTATTGTCTATTCTTACAAAGACCCAGCTCTATTCTTTGATATCTTAATATGACTCTTAGATTGATATCCAAGAAATCGTTTCAGCAAATTTTAATCCACAGACAGCAACAACAACAAAAATTCCAAAACTGCACAAGGAATATTGGGGGCTCAAAAAAAGGGGGGGAGGGTTAAAGTTAGATGATGTTCATCTAGGGAAAAATAAAATCCCAGCCATGATTTTCTCCTTTGTGATTTTTTTCCTACTAACTACAAGAGCTTTTGTTACAACCCTGGAAATGCCAAAGCACAAAGATGAAGCCAGCTTTCTTCCAGGCCTTAAGGAAAGTTCTCTTGTTTGCAGGTCCTCCTTCCTCTAGCAGAGGCAAAGCAAAAGGCTCTCTGACATAGACAAGCTTGACTGCCAAAGACTCTGCACTAGGATTTGAGGCCAAAGCCTTACTGTATTCTGTTCTTAACTTTGGGACTTTGTAGTGTGAGGTGAAAGATCAAAGGTAGTAAGTCATCCCAGTGTCTCTAGGTCAAATGCCATTTAAACTTGTCTCATCTACTCCCAGCATTAATGATCTGATTAATTGTGATTCTGTGTCTTCGTTTACACACATCTTTCACATAGGCAGGTGCTGAGTCTATTTTCCCAGAAACTTAACCAGAAATATACTCCTATGTTAACAAATTTCACATAATCCTTTGGTTTGCCTTTATTACTATAAATACTCTGACATGGGAAATTGAAATACTGTTTGAAGAGGAACCTGAGACTTTTGAGGGAATGGAATTCCTGGAGAATTGTGGATCCTCACTCTTGAGTGAGGCCTGAAGCAGGGAGGTAAAGGACAAACAGAGGAGGTATTTATGGCATCTAAACCAGAGGAAATGCAGCTGAGACACAGATTTAGCAGAAAAATTCAATGAAGCGGAGACAAAAAACAGAGAAGATATTGTTTCAGCAATAAAATTCATCACTAACTAATAAAGTTGTCTCTGGCTTTTCTGTGAATCCTGTTGAAACCAAGGTGTGTTGAAAAATTCATTACTTCCAGCTTTATCGACCCTGCTTTTTTCGTCAATACTTGTTTTGCAGCCAAGCAATCATCTCACTCATCCATTTAGTATACATTCATTGAATTCCAGTTACTATTTTTAGCCTCTGAGATATTGAAATTAAAAGAAACTCGCTCAAGTAGTTCACTATTGTTCTACAGACAGGAGGACAGACAGCCTGGTACAAGTACAAAATAGATAAGTAGAGAACACTAAGGGAATGCAGAGGAGTCACTTTACCTAGAGACTGAATTACAAACACAAAAAGAAAAAACCAAACATCCAATAGTGCAAATTTGCATGTTGGATATCAAGGCAAATCTTTACAAACAACGTTTACGCAACCCTATATTCTAAGAAGTTCTTGGTAGTATATTTGGAAAACCTGATTTTTGTGGACTTCAAGCTCTATAGGTGTTGATATGATAGTAAGAACTTTCATGACTACCTCTTTAGAAATTCTGGAATATTCTTATACAGAGGGTTTCCATGTACTATTTAAGTTGCCCTTTACAGAGTAAATGCTGGGGAAAATTATGAAACTCACAGAAATTTTCCTCCTTAGAAATACATAATTTCAAGAATAAGAACAATTGGTAGAACCTGTGGATTTCTACATGAAATACAAAATTTATAGTCAAAAGAATTTCAATTATATTTTTATAAATAAAATGTATAAAATATAATGTAGCATTTTCTCCAGAATTTTTTCATAAAGTTACCCAAATCTAGATATTAAATACAAATTAGATTATTTTTAATGACCTAAAATTATCTCATGGAGATTTAAGAAATTACTTTTGAATGCAACACCTTAATCTTTTTAAAAATGTCCTTTCTTGTTGGTTAAACCGATGTAATTTCATAGGGATATCAGCCTTCATGGACTTTCCATGAATTGTGGAAAGATGAAATGTCAGACATTCATGAAAATTATGAAATTTTCTGAAAAATTATTCAGTAGTACCCATTCCCCAATATATATTGTGTCATCAAAGATTCTAAGACTTATGCTTTTTTTTTAATAAACAGAAATTTTGGAAAAGGAAAGTTCTATAGAGTGAAATTTTAGCTTTTCAAAATCCTGGCTTTTTCAGGCAATAATAGACACATTATTATTTTGATATTTTTTTATTTCACAATAGTTTGTATTGGGACTATATTATTTTCTCAACTTAAATCTCTCCTCCACAGGACAATTTATGCTATAAAACACTATTAAATAATATTTACAAAGCATACACTTAAATTATGTTTAGTCACTCTTTTAATCAAACATATATCTTCTGTTCTTAAAAGAGCAGCTCTCATTTTCTTAATCTTGCTTTCAAGAACTTCATGAGTGATAAGAGCTTTGTCTCTTGTTACTAGTTAACTTCTATTTGACTATCTAGATATACCACCTAAGTAGTTTGCAGTACAATGAAAGAAGAAAATGTTTCTTTCAAACACAGGCATTCAATTAACTTTTTAAAAATGCTTGAGTCACAATTTAACAAAGCAGTTAAGAGTGCACTTGTGAGTCCCACTGAAAGGTTTGCATCCTGGTTCTATCACTCTCTAGCAGTATTTTCTTGGGCAATTTACTTAACTTTTCTGGACTCCAGTTGTCCCACATTGAAATGTTTTAATATCAATTCATACCTGAAGGGTTGTTGTAAAAAATAAAATTAACCAACACAGCTAGCTTGCTTAACACAGTGACTGGCACATTGAAAACAATGAATAAAACTTTTATATTTTCAATTACTAAATGTACAAAATAAAGTTAAAAAATAAAAATTAAAATTAAAAAAAATCTTACTAAGTGATTAAATGGAAGACAAAGTACTTTTAAATGAACTCCCTTGAAGCATGTTTTTCTTTGAGGAATTATATAGGACACATGTTCAAATTATTTTCTCAGTTACTCTATGTCATTATCATATTATCAACCCAATTCAGCGATAGAATCAGAGTTGAATAAATATCCTATGGTAGGGGACAGTCCTAGCACGGCCTACCACCTTTTCCTGGGACCCACAAATACACTCTGTGCTCAGGACCAGATGTGTAAGCCTGGAGGGATAAAACTCAATCCCCTAGTAGATAAGGGGGCTGCTAGTACTTTTCTTCCTATATTGTTCCAAGCATATGTATATATTCACTGGAGACAGTCTAATTCTGGTGGGCATGTTTTATGACATCCAGCTCACACCATGGTGGTATATCTGATATCTGTCCCTGGTGGGGAGGGAGTGGAGTTCCTCTGCAAGAGAGGGGTGCAACAGGTAGCACATCCCCTTACTTTGGCCATGGATTGAGATCTGTTTGCTATGGGGAACCAAGACCCACTATTGAAGGTGACCTTGCTCTGTTTGTTTCTTCTCTATGTGAGAAAATGTCTTTCCATCAGAGCTTGTCTGAGTAGTGTTTCTGCCAGCAACCCTGACACCTGTATTGGAGGAGGTTGACATTTCTTTAGGTGTCTCTCCTTCTGACCAACATCCTCCTTGCAAATCCTTTTGTAAGCATTTCTTTAACAATGAATTATGTACTGATTTCAACAGATAAATTCTAATTCACTACTCTAAAATAAACTCAGTAAATGGTTCTACATCAATGATTTACCAGATTCCTTACACCACTCTATTTCCATCTCTCCACCCCAAAACATCCTTGGCAAAACATTCATTGTAGCAGTTTGGTAGTATTTATGAATTCCAAAAATAGATATTGGATTATGTTTGTAAAATGGTCTGTTCCTCTGGTCATATTAGATTATATTGAATTCAGAGGTTTCACTTTTACTTGATTAAATAATGATTAAGGCTTTGATTGGGCCATGTCAGTAGGACGTTGAATCCCTGCCTCCTTGGTGGGTGGGGACTCACAGAAACCACACCGCAGAGAAGGGAGGTTGGAGTTTTGGATGCTGAAACTCTGGGAAGTAAATACACAGAGAAGCAGATATGTGAGGACAGCAGACATAGCAAAGGCCCCAGGAAGAGAGATGAGCTGTTCAACTGATAATTTACAGTTGGCCTTGTGGAGAGAGCAGAGCAGCTAAGCCTGGAGAGAAACGAGCCCCAGGAGAGAGACGAGACTTATCCCAGCCTAGGGCTGAGATTGGAAGAAGCTGGGAATATGGAGCCTTAAGAGGAAGAAGAAGGCTCAACCGTTGTAGAGGTTGGCAGCCATCTTGCTCCAATACATGGCAACAGACTTTGGTGAGGGAAGTAACTTATGCTTTATGGCCTGGTAACTGTAAGATTCTACCCCAAATAAATACCCTTTATAAAATCCAACAGATTTCTGGTACTTTGCAACAACACCCCTTTGACTGACTAATACAATCATCTTATACTTTAGGGGGGAACATTTGTGGAACTTCTGCCAACAAAGTGCAGTGACATTCCATGAATCTGTCAAAAATCTATTGCTTAGCACAATTGGTCAGATAATATTGCTTATATACAGGTAAACAAGAAAACAAATAGTAAACAAAAAAAAAAAAGATTATTCATGAAACATTGACTTTCATTCCCAATAAAAATGAATAACATACAAACTTGGAGCAAGGTATTAAATCCTTCTCATATCAGATATAAATTGGTAATTCCAAACAATGTCTTTGCTCCCCATCTTATTTCCACCTTAAGTGCTGTAATCACTTAATATACACACAAACTGATTTTTAAAATAGTTTATCTGTCTTTTCATAGGCCTCCATTCATATGCATATGCCTACATATTAACGAGGATTATAATACCCATGGAAAAAATGTTGTATCCTATTTTCACATAGAAATACTATAATGGAAGATTATTATAAATTCAACAAAACTCAAATAATCTTGCTTTATTGACATTATCGTATATTTCTATTTAATTAACATTAATGTTGGAAATATCTCTATTTTTCAGAATAAGGTAGTATTTTAAGTAAGGATACATTAAACTGTAAATAGTCTGAAACATCTTATTCCTAACTGGAAATGATACAGGTGATCAAAATGAGCAAGAAAAGTTGTAAAGAGTGGTACACTACAAGGAATATTACATTTTTTAATTTTAGAAAAGAAAAGTTTACATCCCTGGTCATTATAGCATTCAAAATATCACCCCTATTGGCCTTAACTTGTTTCAATCCATATTCCTTCCTCTTACAAATTTTTCCACTTAAGTAAATGAGGATTTTTCTTCTTTCCTTTTCTTTTTCCCTATGGAATACATTGCCTATATAATAAGCCAGGTAAATGAAAAGATGAGTGAACTACATGAAATTAGTTTTTCAAATGTTTTATTTTTAAAATGAGGAATATTTGGACTGCATTATTGTACCCTTTCATGCAGTGACCTTCTACATCTCATATTTTTGTATGACATTGTCACAAGTAAATGTATTTACTCTCTACTCAGAACTTGGATTTTGTTTCTTGCACATTCAGTTGAAATCCAAAGGATGACAGAATATTCTTCATTAAATTATACTCTTCAAGATAGATAACGTGTCTAAGCAAATGTGCATTTGAAAATGCTGTAGTGTTAATGATTTCTTTTGAGAATGAATAATTATGTGTCACCATTTTGGCCAGAAAGATAATTTTGCTTTCCACTTCTAGGCAGAATGCTAAGATATTGATTCATATCAGCTTATTAAATTCCACAGAAGAAAATGTACCCTGCATTTTCAAAAAAAAAAAAAAGAAGTTTCTTGGCTATTAAACGAGATTTCATGCTTCCCTTTCAAATTAGATTTTAACTTACAGTTATGTTAAAGTTTTCATAACAAAAGTCATTTAATTTTTCATTTTTTCTACTTTCTCAATTATTTTTTACTGAAACTTTCATGAAAGACATTAAAAGTTTGAACATGAGACACTATAAATTAACAGAGATGACTTAACATTCTGATGGTGATGGACTGTCAGATAAATCTTGGATTGTATGCAGTGAACTGTGCGTGTGTGTGTGTGTGTGTGTGCACATATGTACTTGTGTGCCTTTTTTAACTGAATGGTAGTACCAAAAGCTAGACAAATATTTTCCTACAAGCAACAACTCTAACTAAAATAAACATTGCCTTTATTCTAATATACGGATGTTTTTGAAGAATGCTTAAGTTTGCTAGGCTACTCAAAGTAGATATTATGAAATGGGTTGGCTGTTAATAAGGGGAATTTATTAGCTTACAGTTTGAGGCCATGAGAATGTCCAAATAAAGGCATCATCAAGGTGATGCCTTCTTCCCAAAGACTGTTGGCAATACGTGGGTCCTCTGCTACATGGCAAGGCACATGGTGACATCTACTAGTCTCTCTCTTCTCTTCCAGGTTTCATTGCTTTTAGCTTCTTGCTTCCCTAGCTTTTTTTTTATTTCTCTCTCTCTCTCTTTGTATTAATTCTGTTTATAAAGGACTCCAGTAAGAGGATTAAGTCCAATCCTTAAAGAGGTG
>JAQZBX010028496.1:0-27780 GCA_029593785.1 Cabassous unicinctus | reverse complement strand
TTTTTTTTGTAATTAAGTAATTTTTCATCATGAATATAATGACATTTAAAATGATGTCTGGAATTCAGCATGTTTCGTATTTTAGTTAATGTGTCAAAATTTAGTTTTCTCATTTAAGGTGATCTCACTTTGCTTTATTTCATTACTATTTTCATATGTATTGAAAAAAGTCAATTTTAAAACAAGCATCCTTAGAGAAGCATGTGTATAACAGACTTTGAATAATATTAGTGTATCCTATAATTTCAATTTAGAGTAAAATGCATCAAAACGGTTCATAGTTTTTTTAAAAAATACAGGTTAAGTCCTCTTTCATTAGATTCCTGATGCAATTTTAAAATATATATATATGCTGTAGAAACTGCCCTATAGATCCTTGATTTTTAGCCGTCTTTAGGTCTTTCTAAGTGAGCTGTACAGTGGTACTGAGCAGAAGTCTGGGTTCACCTGGGGAGTTTATACTTCTCTTCAGGCTGCCCACTGTTCCCTGTCTGCCCTAGAAGCCAATGTATTTCTCTTAGTTGAGATATGACTGTTGTACACTCTATGGAGGTAGGAATATTGGAAAAATGTAAAGGATATGGCTGAAAGAAAGCTCCACATTTTCTTTTTTTTTTTTTTTTGGCTTTTCTTTTTTTCCACATTTTCTTTTAGCAGCATAAGATATTATACTGAGAGGTCCTTAAGATAATCTGGTATCCCACTTTTGAGTTAAGTTGCCATCCAGAGTGAGTGAGTGATTGATCCAGTGTATACCAGGGCAACTTTGTTCTCCAGCGATGCTTCTTTTTTCACTTCTCTCCCACGCTTTCTGCTCCTCAACATTTCCCTCAAGAGGAGAGGTATCATGTGGTGGCACAGTTTACGTGCCCTCTGGGAGACTCAGGATTGAATGGGGAAGGAAGAGAAGAAAGAGAATCTCAAACAAACTTATTTGTTTTTTAAATATCTAAGTGACACTGGGGCTGACACTTTGCGTTTGTTGTCTTATTTTTTTTTCTCACAGATATTTTGTGTGGTTAAGGGAAGCAAAAGAGATTTCAAAAAATCAAGATTTCCTAAAGAGGCTAATTCAAAGAGGTTATGTGATCACCTCAACCTAATAATATGTAAATAAATAGTAGATCTGGGATTTGAATCTTGATCGGCCAATTTCTAAAACTTGTTTTCTTTCTTTCATTTCTGCACAGTCATTACCACTGTAGTCACAGAGGGTCTTTGGTGGTGATTAGATACTTAAGAGTAGTAAAAGAAGGATATTATGAGTGTTTTCGCTCCTGGCCCATTTATCCCCTTCCCTGTCATGTACCAGGACTGATATATTATGTGCATTTCCTTGGATTGGAGTCAGGAATTTGGGCAGGGCTTGGCTGGGTGGTTCTTGGCCACCTGTCATTTGACTGGGGTCATTCACTTGGCTGCATTCAGCTGGTGGTTAGGTGGGCCTGGAAGGCCTGAGAAAGCTTGAGTCACATGTCTAGTGCCTCAGTGCTCCTTCACATAGCCTCTTTCTCTCTCTACTTGACTAGTTTGGACTTCTTAATAGCATAGTGGCTGTGTTCCAAGAAGAAACACTCCAAGAGTATGGGCAGAAGCTGCAGATCTTTTAAGGCTCAGCCTTAGGGGTTAAAAGGTATCACTTATGCTGCATTCTGTTGATCAAAAAAGATCAAAGGACTAAGCCAAGATTCAAAGGGGACTAGGTAACTATAGACTCTACCTCTTGAAGAGGACAGACAAAATCAAAATGTAAAAATGAGGAATGAGAGATAATGTGGCCATCTTTCGAAACACACAGTTTTCTGTGTTTACTTACTTTACAATAAGTAAAGACTTCCAAAGAAATATGCAAGCATAGATTTTCTTAAGCATATCACATTCTAGAGCCTCAGGTTTCATAGGTACTCTTACCTATAACTGATGTGCCTGAGAATGTGCTTGTTTTCACTATACCCTTTCTCTTCCTTCACAGGAGAAAGCCATATTCCTTACCCTTCCTAAAGCCATATTCCTTACCCTTCCTATTTGTGCATTTCCTGAGGTGTGAAAACCCACAACACACCAAACACAAGGGAAGCTTCCTTTTATAATTAATCAAGATATCCTAAGTTAATAGAACTTTCAGTATTTCTCTTAAGATGAAGGTTGGCTGCAAAAGGGGGCATTTGGATCCATATTAAGATATTCTGAATTTAGATGTGCTAATTTGGGGTTGTGGGAGTAATAACAGTTTTTACTGTTTGCCTCCTCCATCCCCTAGCTATTGTTAAAGAATCCATTATTGTTGAGAGGAAGCCCTGAAAGAGCAAAGCAAAGAGAGTATCCACAAGAAACAGTGAATTCCAAAAATGTAGATCTTTTCAGCTCTTCTTAGTACTGTATCCCTAGTACACAATATTAGCTGGAAATAAGGTACTTTTGATGCCTAAGTAGTTTCAAATAATAATGATTGTTTCAAATGTGACAATGTTTTATAGGACTACAAAACCCATGGTTAAAACTTTTACATAATTTCTTCCCTATTTGGTATGCATTTTTCTATAATGTAGCTAAAACCTATTTTACCAAATTATATCAAGAAATATTCCATTTAAAATCAAACATCTTTATCATGAAATTTTTATTTTTTTCTACTTCCTATTAATAAATTAATAAATAAATTTACATGCTATCTGTTGGGCCAGTTAATCCTCCCCCACCCCCCACCCCCGATGGCTCCCTTGTCTGTTTGCTCGTTGTTTTTGCTCGTCTGCTCATTGTGTGTTTGTTTCTTCTTTAGGAGGCCTTGGGAACTGAACCCAGGACCTCCCATGTGGGAGGTGGGCATCCAACTGCTTGAGCCACATCTGCTCCCTGCTCATTTTGTTTTTGCTTGCTCTTTGCTCATTGTTTTTGCTTGTTGTTTTTTGCTTGTTGTCTGCTCATTGTTTATCTGTCTTCTTTAGGAGGCACCAGGAACCAAACCTGGGACCTGCCATGTGGGAGGCAGGTGCCCAACTGCCTGAGCCAAATCGGCTCCCCAATTAATTAATTTCAGTGTATACCTTTCTCATATTAAAGTCATAAGAAAAGTTTGCTATGTCTAATGAAATAAGAAATATTGTTATTTGTGATTTTTAAAAATGTTTTTATTAGAGAAGTGTGGTTTTACAGAACAATCATGCAGAAAATACAGGATTCCCATATACTACCCCACCACCAGCACCTTGTATTGGTGTGGAACATTTGTTACAGTTGATCATAGCACTTTTTCGTAATCGTGCTATTTTTTTTTAACAGTGGTTACCTTTGTTACAATTGAGGAAAGATTATTAAAATAGTGCTATTAACTATCGTCCATAGTTAACGTTAGGTGTATTTTTCCCCATATACCATTCTATTGTGTTGTATTAGTGCTGTACATTTGTTATAATCCATGAAAGAACATTCTTATACTTGTAGTATTATCTATACTTCATCATCTACAATTAGGTTCCATGTGTTACACAGTCTTGTTTTATCATTATTTTTTATTCTAATAGCATATATGACCTGAAATTTCCTCTTTAACTGCATTTACCTATATTAAATCTTCTGAGAAGAAACCTGCTATCAAAAATGAGAGGAGTAATTAGCTTCTCCCCAGAGGGAGAACTCTCTTTAGAATTTCCTGAATTCAGTGAGGCAGACCTCATATGCAAATTTTATTAGATGTTGAGAATCAGGAAATTACTCATGACATCCCGACCTATCTCCTATACCAGAATCTCTATGGCTATATCTAGCCAGTATTGACATAGGGAGAATCCAAAGTATACAACCTATAAAAATGCACATAGGCACATCAAAACCCTTACCAAAACTTCCTCAATATCTATTAAAATCAGAAGCCATTGCTGAACTAACCTCAATAGTTAAAGGCTATTCCAGTAGATGGAGATAGTATGTATTTCCTTTCATGTTGAATAATCAGCAATACACCTGGACAGTTATGCCTCCAGGCTTTACAGAGGCACCTTCTTATTTCTCTTGAGTGTTACAGCAGGACCTAAGCACCTACAATGCTCCAGTTGCTCCACTCTGTTACAATATGTGGACAATTTATTGTTCTGCTTTTCTACTAAAGAGATCTTGAAAGATTCTGTTTACTCTAAAGCTAGCTGAAAAGGGATATAAAGTCTCAGAGGATAAACTTCAACTTACTCAAGAGATAGTCCACTGCTTGAGTCATGATTTATATGCTGAAGGAATTCACTTACCACCCAAAAGAATAAAAGTGATCCAGGAATTCTTGTTCCCTTAGAAATTCATAACAAATCCAAAGTTTGACACTGGATTACTCCACTTAATTTACATTCCCAAGCCAAATAAATTTCCTGGGGATGTCACTGATGCCGAAAATGCCTCTTTCATTAGACTCTTGTTCCCTTGTTTAAGAATGAACACCAAAGAAAATATGATCAGAAATTTATCTATAACAATAGGATAAATTGTTGATTCTACTGCAAAAGCTATTGCTGTGCAACAAAAATCTTTAGTTTCTTTAGCTAGAATTGTTTTAGATAATAGAATTGCGCTTGACTACTTGCTGGATGAGCAAGGAACAGTTTGTGCTGTCATTAGTACCACCTACTGCACTTGGATAAACACTTCTGGGGCAGCTGAAATGCAGTTACAGGAAATAGTCAGACAAGCCACATGGCTCAAACAAGTGAATCTTTCCTTGGGATTATTTTTTTATCTCTTTGATTTCTGTTGGTTTGGGTCCTGGGGTCCTTGGCTTAAAAGCATACTCCAAACATTGGGCATTTTATTACTCATTGTAATCATACTAGCCTCTCTCATATACTGTATCCTCTCAAAAATGTTAAATGGTTATACCCAGCATCTTGCCAGATAGTGTCCATCCACCTAAAGCTATAGAATTGTGAAGAGAACAAAAATGACCAATCTCTCAACATATGTAACCTAGAGTTAATCACCTACAAGAGCCATCTAAAGCCAGCAGTTGGTAACTGAGAGTGGCACTAATGCCTTAATTTTTTTTTATTTGTTTTTTATTTTTTTGGAGGTACTAGGGATCGAACCTCGGACTTTGTACTTGGGAAACAGGCACTCAACTGCTTGTGCCATATCAGTTCCTCCCATGCCTTAAATTTTTATCTCAGCCTTCTACTTGGCCTAAGTCCAGATCAAAAAGGGGGAATTGATAAATAAAATCTAACACGCCCAACCAGAGGTGCCTGTGCTAAGCCCCATGTCAGCAAAACCAACTATGTATTTCCTGTAAATTCCCATCTTGCCCAGAAAACAAAATTTAAATCAGCTATTGTCAATGCCTTACTCTTAAACCAGCTAACTTCCTCATTGCTAAGCAACCTCTTGCACTAACCATATTAGGAAATGCAGTCTGCATTAACCAATGAAAACTTCTTCCCAGTGTACTCCTTTGTTCTGTCGATAAAACCCTATTGCTCTTTTTGTTCAACGAAATTCTTTATCTTGTGGTAATTGAAATTTCCCCAGTTCATGAACTGATTCAATAAAACTCCCTGATATTTAATCAAATTTTGCTCAAGTTTTTGTTTTAACATATATATTCATATTAAATTTTTAACCATCTTAAAATTTACTACAAAAAGAAACAGCTCTTCCTCTCCCCTCCCCCACCACCTTGGTAAACATCAGAATGTTAAGTAGACACTAGTAAACAAACTGCTTTTAAAGAGATGTAAATGTAAAATACAAGAGCATAGCTGACAAAGTATAAAATCTGAAATGCCGTGAAATATTTGAATATTGATTTGAAATATTCAAGAAAACAAGATTACAATTAATGCTTTGTTAGAACTTACAAACTCACATGTCTAACATGGCCAAGAAAGATATCGAAGTGAATATGTAGTTTGGAAAGGTTGTGAATTCAGTTGCCTCTAGGTTCTAACTCTGTCTGAAATGGAACAGTTGGGTACCAGACTTCTAATATTTTATAAGAATCTGGAAATACAAATTTTTATCTGAAATCTGATTTTTTAAAATGTCTTGGCTTATATATTACCAAGACTTTTAAATCAATGTATAGATCAAATAAAACTCATGTTTTTATTGAATTTGCCCCATAGTAGGCCACTTTATAAATTTCATTTTATCACTGTTCTAGAGTCCTCATTTGATATATGCATACATATACATATTCATATACATCTGCTTAAACCTCCTTGAACAAAATGTCACAAGTTAGTTGAGGTTTTCCAGAAGTCTAGCTATGACTTATTTCAAAGTGAACCTGTTAAAAATTCTGCAGGGAATAAGATCAATAACTGCTTGGGTGGTAATTAAAGACAGAGCCACATGAACAACCTCATCAAGCTCAACTCTATAAAAACCTGGTATTTAATTCATTTTTGGCCTATAATTACAAATTTGTTAGAAATGTTAGGGAAGTCTTTTGAAATAACTCTGTGTTAAACTTGTCATAGAATCTCCTGAGTCTAATTATTTTCCTAATAATTAAAAATGCTTTTATGCTTAGAATTTACAGAACTGATGAGTAAATGGCCTATCTTAAAAAGAAATGAATCAACTATTATTAAATTGGACTTAATTGAAATTATTTTAAAGATTGCTAACTTTGTATAGTATGAAAGGATAAACAGTCTAGTTGATTGGCATGAATTACCTTATAATAAATGCTAAATTCAACTTCCCAACTGATTTTTAACATTTTCCTATTACCATGGCATTCTATTATGGGGATTTAATTGAAACAATAAAATTAGATTTCATGAATTCTGCTTGTTTTTGTTTTTACTGTCTTGTTTAAATTAAAGATGAGGTCCAGTATATACTGAAAAAAAAAACAACCCAAATGTTTGTCAATATATGAATGGGTAAACAAAATATGGCATATATATATATATGTATATATATATATATATGAATATTATTCAGCCATAAAAAGGAATGATGTTCTGATACATGCTACAGCATGGTTAATCCTAGAAAACATTATGCTAAGTGAAATAAGTCGGGCAATAAAGGAAAAATATTGTATGATTACACTTAGATGAAATAATCTAGAATAAGCAAATTCACAGGGACAGAAAGTAAATTACAGGTTACCATGCTTCAGGAGGAGAGGAGCAATGGGAAGTTATTGCTTAATGAGTTTCTGTTTGAGGTGGTGAAAGTTTTGGTAATGGATGTTGATGATGATAGTACAACATTGTAAATGTGATTACTGCCTCTACATTGTACACTCAAAATGGGTAAAATGGTAAATTCAAGTTATATATATATGTTACCACAATATAACTTTTTTGAAAGGACAAATGACTACAGTAGACATTTATCCAAAGAAGATAAACAGATGGCCAGCAAGCACATGAAAAGATGCTCAACATCATTAATCATTAGGGAAATACAAATCAAAACCACAATTACGTACCACTTCACACCTACTAGATAGATGTGATGGTTAGACTAATGTGTCAGCTAGGCCAGGTAATGATGTTCAGTTGTTTGATGAAGCAAACACTGGGCTAGTTGTAATACAAGGACATCACGGACTTTAATCATCAGTGAGTTGGTTGCATAGACAGCTGATTAAATCTACAATCAACTAAAGAGATTGCCATCAGCAAGGAGTGACATCTCATCCAATCAGTTAAAGGCTTTAAAAGGGGAAGTGATTTCAGCACTCAGAGAGAGAATTCCCATCTCTACTTCAGAGAGCCAATATCTCCTGGGGAACTCACCATGGACCTTCATCAGAGCCACTGGTTTGAGCCTGCCCTGTGGAATTTGGACTTATTCATCCCCACAGTCACATGAGAGAATTTTATAAAATCTCATACTACTTACAAATATCTCCTGTCTGTTCTGTTTCCCTAGGGAACCCTTACTAATACAGCTTGGTTCCAGGAGGGGGGTGGTTCTTGAGAAACAGAATCTTAAAAATGAGATTTCTGAATTGGTTCTGGGATTTTTGCAATTGGCTCTCTACTTTGATTAGATTCAAGGGCACTGACTCATTCCAGTAATCAGGAGGCCACTGACAGTCCATGGCATGAGTTGGCAATAGAGATACACAAAATATCACCATTGGATACAACTACTGCCATACTTACAAGAGGCATGGATCTGGCCAAGAGTGTTTTTAACACCTTAACAGAGTTTTGTGGAGTTAAAAGGTACAATGATGTTGGCTGGCTGTTCCTAAATATGCTGGATACCATTACAAAAGAAAGGAATGAGCAAAAAGCTTCAAATTTGCAACTTAAGCACCGCATGAATGATGTGAAAGTTTCTGTGTGTGCTCTGAAAGAAAAATCTTATTTCGTGCAGCCACAGACTTGAGATCTCTGAAAACCAGACTCAGAGTCTCATTGTGCAAGTAGCAGAGTTACAACAGAAACTAAAATCTCAACCTTGCAGGATGTCTGCTGTTAAAGTGAGGGCATTGATTTGAAAGGAATGGAACTCTGAGGATTGAGATGGAGACATATGGGTTAAAGATGATATCATGGGGACATTGAAACCCTAAATTCTGCTGAGACTTTGCCACATAAACCTGTGATGGTCTGCCCTGTGGAGCCCGCACAATGTCAAGCTTGTATCACACAGCCTCCAGTCTTCCCCAAAGAGTCTGAACCTCTTCCCAGCCCTAAGGCCAGCCAAACTCAAGTCTGCACTGCCAAATCTCAAGACTGCCCCAAGGAGTCTCCGCCTCCTCCCTGCCCTGAAGAAATCATCACAGTAGACAATAATTAAAAATTGGAATATGGCCAGTTTTGGTAAGGATATAAAGAAAATGGGACCCTTGTAACATTGCTTTTGTGAATGTAAAATGATGTGGTTACTCTGAAAAAGTTTGGTAGTTTCTAAATAATGCTAAACATAGAGCTATCATATGACCCAACATATCTACGCCTAGGTATTTATCTAAGAGAACTGAACACATAAATCAATGTAAAATCTTGTACAGAAATGTTCATAACAGCAATTTTAATGATCAGAGCCTATAAATCACCCAGACATCCATTAACTGATGAATACATAAATGTCCATACAATGGAAATTATTTGGCATAAAGAGGAATGAACTATTGATACATGTTTTCACATAGATGAACCCTGAAAGCATTATGCTAAGTTAAAAAAAAGATGCAAAAAACCGCATATTATATGATTGCATTTACACGAAATGTCTAGAACAGACAAATCCTTATAGACAGAAATTAGATTAATGGCTGCCAGAGGCTGTGGAGAGAGGACAATGAGGAGTCTCGGCTGATGGGTATGGGATTTCTTTTTAGAGCAATGAAAAGTTTTGGAAGTAAATAGTGATGATGATTGCACACGTAGTGAATATGCTGAAAAGCACTTAATTGTACACTTTCAAAAATGAATTTTATGGTTTGTGAAATATATCAATAAAAATATTCACTTGTTGAAGTTTTGCGTTTGGAGATTTTTCTCATTTAAAACAATGCTCATTTGATGTTTACATTAAGAAAATTACTACTTTTATTTTTTGAAGGAATTTATCATGGCATCCTGTATTGACCACTGCAAATAAAATGCGAATTCCACATTCTCATGCATTTATTGATCTGACTGAAGATTTTACAGCAGGTAAGTTGCACATGAATGTGAAATATTTGTGTAGACTTGCCAAAGAATCTTGAGATTTTATTTCCTAACTCTGTAGTCAGTATTCATCTGCTGATGAACTGAAGGTTAAATCCATAATGATAGTTAATCAGTTATAAAAAAAGTGATATTGGAAATCTAGATAAATTATTATGTATAATAATAAATGTCTGTTATTATTCTTAACCACCTCAAATTCTTGAAAATTTGAATACATTGTTGACTGATTATTTCCCTTTCCATTTGAAAATTGTTTCTTGACTAATAGATGCTATAAAATAAATTAAAATATTTAGCTTATGTACAAAAAATATTCAAAGACTTTTTAAATTAAGTAATTAAAATTCCATGGAATTTTAAAAAAAGTTTTCTTCTAGTAACATATATTCAACCTAAAATTTCCCCCATAACAACAAATAGGTAATTCAGAGCTATTAATTACTTTCACAGTGTTGTGCTAGCATCACCTCCATCCATTACAAAAACCTTTCCATCATCCCAAATAGAAACTGTATATTTTTTTTAACAAATCAATTTTATTGATACATATTAATAAAGCATACTTCATCCAAAGTGTACAATCAGTGGTATTTGGAATAATCACATAGTTGTGTGTTCATCATTTCAGTCATTGTTAAAGCGTTTTCATTATTTCAATAATAACATAAAATAGACAAATGCACAAAAAAATTCCTCACCTCTCAATCTCTGTGTGCTTCCTCCACTATACATAGCTGCTGTTTCTGGCTATTCGATCCATAGAGTATAATCATTGACTTTTAGTATAATTACAATATTGTACATTCATCATCTCAAAATTTTTAGAACAATTTCATTACTCCAAAAAGAAAGACTCCACACCCCTGAGTATTCCTTCCTCAGATCTACATAGCCACTAATCTCATTTCATCTTTATACATTGATTTATATTTACATTTCATGTAAATGGAATCATACAATATGTAGTACTCTGTGTCTGATCTCCTTCACTTAGTATAACGGTTGTTTTTTTTTTGTCGATGTTAACATTTTGTAGTATTAACTTATATTTGTTCAGCTTCAAAGGAAAACGGTCTTATACATGCAATTCTACCCATATTTATTTTTCACATGAGATATATTTATATTTAACATAATATATTTAGTTCATAATAGGGCAATCATACAGTATTTGTCCTTTTGTGTCTGGCTTGCTTCACTCAACATAATGTCCTCCAGGTTCATCCATGTTGTCATATGAGAAACTATGTTTTAAGCCTTAACTTCCTAGTCTCTACCCCTACCTCATCCCCTGGTAACTTAGACTCTACATTCTGACTATGAGTTTTCTTATTCTAATTATTTCAACCAGTGAGATCATACAATATTTGTCCTTTTGTGTCTGGCTTATTTCACTCAACGTCATGTCTTCAAGGTTCATCCATGTTGTCACATATATCAGAGTTTCATTCTTTTCATGGTTAAATAATATTCCTTGTGTGTATATACCATATTTTTTTAGCCATTTATCAGATGATGGGTACTTTGGTTGCTTTCATCTTTTGACAATTGTGAGCAATGCCGCTATGAGCGTCAGTGTCCAAATAACTGTTCATGTCCAAGTTGTGTCCAAGTTGTGAATGCAAAGGAAAATTCTTGAAGGAAATGAAAAGTGCTACTACAGTGAGTATATGAATGGTAAGAATGTGAAACAGACTTATTGCTGATATGGAAAAAATTTTATTGGTCTGGATAGAAGGTCAAATCAGCCACAACATTACTTTAAGCCAAAGCCTAATCCAGAGCAAGGCCCTAACTCTCTTTAGTTCTATCAAGGTAAGAGGTGAGGATGCTGCTGAAGAAAAGTTTGAAGCTAGCAGAGGTAGGTTCATGAGGTTTAAGGAATGAAGCTGTCTCTATAACATAAAACTGCAAGGTGAAGCAGCAAGTGCTGATATACATACAAGCTGCTGGAAGTTATCCAGAAGATCTAGCTAAGATAGTTGATGAAGGTGGCTATGCTAAACAACAGATACTCAATATGGACAGAATAGCCTTCTATTGGAAGAAGATGCCACCTAGGACTTTCATATCTAGAAAGAACTCAATTCCTGACATCAAAGCCTCAAAGGATAGGCTAACTCCCTACATAGGGGCTAATGCAGCTGGTAACTTTTAAGTTGAAGCCAGTGCTTATTTACCATTCCAAAAATCTAGGGCCCTTAAGAATTATGCTACATGTACTCTGCCTGTGCTCTATAAATGGAACAATGGAGCTTGGATGACAGCATATCTGTTTAGAACATGGTTTACTGAATATTTTAACCCCACTGTTGAGACCTACTGCTCAGAATAAAAGATTCCTTTCAAAATATTATTGCTCATTGGCAATGTACCTGGTTCCCCCAAATGCTCTGATGGAGATATACAGTGAGATTGATGTTCCTTTCAGGCCTCCTAATAAAACATCCATTCTGCTGCCTGTGGATTGAGGAGTCATTTCTTCTCTCAAGCCTTATTATTTAAGAAATACATTTCATAAAGCTATAGCTGCCATAGATAATGATTTCTCTAATGGATCTGGACAAAGTAAATTGAAAACCTTTTGGAAAGGATTCACCAGCAAAAGATTTAGAATGTTACATCACCTTAGTTAGTAAAGCAGTGGCAGGGTTTGATAGGATCGACTCCAGTAATGAAAGAACTTCTATAGGTAAAATGATATAAAAAATCATCGCATACTAAAGAGAAATCTTTCAAGAAAGGAAGAGCCAATCAACGCAGCATGTTTCATTGTTGTCTTACTTTGAGAAATTTCCCAACCTTCAGCAACCACCACCCTTATCAGTCAACAGCCATCAAAAGGAGGCAAGACCCTCTACCAGTAAAAAAATTACAACTCGCTGAAGGCTCAGATGATGTTTAGTATGTTTTAGCAATAAAGTGTTTTTAATTAAGGTACGTAACAGTGCTTTTTTTAGACATAATGCTATTGCATACAATAGACTTCAATGTACTGTAAACATAAATCTTATATGCACAGAGAAATTTAAATAATTGTATGACTTGCTTTATTGTGATATTCACTTTATTGTGGTGGTCTGGAAATGAACCCACTGTCTTTGAAGTCTGCCTGGAGGAATGTCTATTCAAATCTTCTGACCATTTTTAAATTACGTTATGTTTTTGTTGCTCCGTTCAAGAATTTCTTTATATATTCTGGGTATTAAACCCTTATCAAATATGTGGTTTCCAATAATTTCTCCCATTCTGTAGGTCATCATTTTATTTTCATGATAATTAAAAACAAAAGTTTTTAATTTTGATGTGGTCCCATTTGTCTATTTTGTTGTTGTTGTTGTTCCTTGTGCTTTTTTTCCTTATCTTAGAGGGAAAGCTTTCAGTCTTTCAGCATTAAGTAGAATGATAGCTGTGGGTTTCTTATATACCCTTTATCATGTTGAGGAAGTTTCCTTGTTTTCCTAATTTTCTAAGTGTTTTACAAAGAAGGGGTGCTAACTTTTGTGGAATACCTTTTTCTGTGTCAATTGAGATGATCATGTGTTTTTGTGGGTTTTTTAAACCTTCAATCTGTTAATGTAGTATATTACATTAATTGATTATCTTTTATAAAAACCACCCTTGCATATCTGGGATGAATCCCACTTGATTATGGTATATAATTCTTTTAATGTGGTGTTGGATTCAGTTTGCTAATATTTTGTTGAGGATTTTTGCATCTATATTCTTAAGAGATATTCGTCTGTAATTTTCTTTTCTTGTGGTATCATTATTTGGCTTTGGTATGAAGGTGATGCTGATAAAATGAATTAGGGAATGTTCCCTCCTCTTCAATTTCTTGGAAGAGTTTGAGCAGGATTGTTGTTAATTCTTCTTGGAATATTTGGTAAAATTCCCTTGTGATACCATCTGGTGCTGGGCTTTTATTTGTTATGAGGTTCCTGATTACTGGTTCAATTTCTTTCTAGTTATTGGTGTATTGAGTTCTTCTGTTTCTCTTTGAGTCAGTGTTGGTGATTTCTGTGTTTCTGGGAATTTGTCCTTTTCTCCTAGGTTATGTAATTTATGTACAGTTGTTCATAGCATCCTCTTTTCATACTATTTATTTCAATAGTGTCGGTATTAATAATACCCTTTTCAATTCTGATTTTAGGCAATTGTGTACTCTTTTTTTCTTTGTCAGTCAAGCTAAAGGCTTTGTCCATTTTATTGATCTTTTAAAGAACTTTTGATTTTGTTGATTCTATTGGTTGTTTTGTTTTTGTTTTTTTCTTTTTCATTTATCTCCACTCTCATCTTTTTAATTTCCTTCCTTCTGCTCCCTTTGGGTTTAGTTTGCTCTTTCTCTTTTTGCTTCTTTTTTAATGTAAGCTCTTAGAGCTATAAATTTCTGTCTCATCACTACCCTTACTCTATCCCATGAATTTTGGTATGTTGTATTTTCATTTTCAGTCACCTCAAGATATTTCCTAAATCCGCTTGTGTTTCCTCTTTAATCCACTGGTTGTTGAAGAGTATGTTGATTAATTTCCACATATGTGTGAATTTTCTATTTCTTATTCTTTTAATGATTTCTAGCTTCATTCCATTTTAAAATTTGTTGAGACTTGTTTTTTGACTTAAGGTATGGTCTATCCTGGAATGATCCATGTGCCCTTGAGAAGAATGTGTATTCTACTGCTGTTGGATAGAACACTATATATGTCTGTTAGGTCTGATGTGTTTAGAATATCATTCAAGTCTTCTATTTCCTTATTGCTCTCTTGTCTAGATATTCTATACAGTATTGAAAGTTGTGTATTGAAATCTCCTAGTATTAAGGTGGATCCGTTTATTTCTCTCTTAAAATCGTCAATATTTGCTTCATATATTTTGGTACTCTGCTGTTAGGTACATAAAAATTTATAATTGTTACATCTTCTTGGTCAGTTGACCCATTTATCAGTATATAATGACTGTTTTTGTCCCTCATAACAATTTTTTTACTTAAAGTCCATTTTATCTGGTATTATAGCTACCCCAACTCTCATTTGGTTACTACTTGCATGGTATAATTTTTCCCATCCTTTCACTTTCAACCTACTTATGTCTTTGCATTTAAGGTGAGTCTCTTGTAGCCTGCTTATAGTTTGGGTCATGGTTCTTTACCCCCTCTGCCAGTCTCTGCCTTCTAATTTACATTTAACATTACTGTTAATGCAGAACTTTGTTCTGCCATTTTGCTGTTTAGTCTTTGTAAGTCTTGTACCCTTTTTGTCCCTCAATTCTTCCATTAATGTCTACTTTCATATTTATTTGATTAGGGATATTTTACTATATTGAGTCCCTTCTTATTTCTATCTGTATATATTTTTTATATATATTTCCTTGTGGTTACCATGATGTTAAAATTTGATGCTCTAAATATATAATAAACATATTTAATTTCACACCAACTTGACTTTAATAGCATACACATACACTCTTCCTATGTCCCTCAGTCCCTTTATATTTTTTTGCACTTGTTACAAATTATATCTTCATACCATTTTAGCACCTGTAGGAAATAAGTGGTATTACATACAAAAAAAACTACAATAGCACTGGCATTTATAACTAATCAAATGGTTACCTTTACCAAAGGGCTTTCTTTCTTTATGCTGCTTTGACCACTGTGTAGTGTCCTGTTTTTTTTTTTTCAGTCTGAATAACTCACCTTAGCATTGATTGTAAGGCAGATCTAGTGATGATGATCTCCCTCATCTTTGTTTGTCTAGAAATGTATTAATCTCCCCCTCATTTTTGAAAGAAAACCTCACTGGGTATAAATTCTTTGCTGGCAGTTGTTTTCTTTCAGCACTTTAAGTATTTCACCCCCACTACCTTATGCTTCCATGGTTATCTGATGAGTGTGGCATGTAATGTAATTGGGACTCCCTTGAACATAACATGTTGCTTTTCTCTTGGAATTTTCAGAACTCTCACCTTCTTTGCATTCAACATTTAGCTCAGTGTGTGACTAGGCGCATATATATATATTTTTTTAATCACAGATGTTTTAATAGGGGGATCTTATTAACTACATACAGAATTCTCTGACACAAGTAGGCTGGTTGCTAGCCAGGTGGCCTGAGTGATGCCAAAAGCCATGGGCTGCTCCAGGGGCACTAAAGGTTGACTGTCTTGGCTGGCTTCACATCCTCAATTTCAGAAGACAGCCAGCGGTAAGTGCGGTGACAGCGGAGGACCTCGATGGCCTTGAGCTGCAGGGGCGATGCCTGAAAGCCGAGGTCTTCTAAGCCAGGCAGGTGAGGCAATTTCCTATCTGTGATGTGAACCCAGTCCACTTTATCCCTCGTTGTCCAGGGCTCAAATGGACTCATTTCTAAGAATCTTGCTATCAATTGATAGGCAAAATGTGGCACGGGGTATGGGAGGAAGGGCCTGTGAGCCATAGTAAAGATGAACTGCACCAGGTCAAAGAGGAGATACCGACTCGGCCCAGTGAAGGCAAAAGTTTTCCCTCTGGCATCTGGATCCTTAATTGTGTTAATAGTTCCTTTGGCTACATCTGTAACATATACTGGCTGTTTCACTGTCTTCTTGCCCCAGGAAATAAGAGGCACACCACCAAACCAGCGAATATTTGCAAAATAATTGAGAAATCTGCCCTCTCTTCCAAAGATGTCCGATGGTTTTATGATAGTGGCTTCTGGAAGGCTATCTCTCTCTCACTTCTTTCTCTCCAACAGCCTTATTTCTCAGATATCTAGAAGAGCTTTTAATATCAGCATTCAGATGTGAAACATGAATGAATTTTTCAATGCCAGCTTCCTTGGATACTTGAGCAATTTTTTGGGGAATTTTCACAAAGATATCCTCAAAATCAATGTTTTTAGTTTCCCAGTCTCGCCCAACGAGATTGATGACCACATTGCTGTGCTCCACTGCTCTTCGGGTGGAATCTTTGTTTCTTGGATTCCATTCCAGGAAGATAATCTGGCCCAGGTCACCCATGGGACGAAGGTGCATGAGGTCATATGTATCACACCGATAAGGTATGATCACCTGTGACCCCATACGTCCAAGATGGTTGACAACATAACGGCCCAGGAATCCCGTTGCTCCAAACACAGTGGCCACAATCCCACTGACTGAGCTACACCCGCCTTTCCCATGAGGTATGACAGCATGATGAAGGTGGCACTGGAGTGGGCCATAAAACACAGAGGTGGCTATGGCCGTAATGCCAGAACGTGACATTGGCAAGGCCCGGACAACCCGGGGATGAACGGCGGCCGCCATCATCTCCCACAATCCTTAGGCATATTTTTTTGATGTGTATCCTCTTTGATGTTCTCTGGGTTTCTTAGATGTGCATATTCAGTCTTTGCTAAGTTTGGGAAGTTTTCAGTCATTATTTCTTTAAATAATCCTTCGGCCCCTTTCTCTCTTTCTTCTTTTCTTTGACTCCCATAATGCATATATTTATACACTTGATGGTTTCCTAGAGGTCTCTTTAGGTTATTTTTACTTTCTCCAATTCTTTTTTCTTTCTGCTTCTAAGCCTGACTCATTTCCTTAGTCTTGTCTTTGATTTGCTAATTCTTCTCTTAGCTCCAACCTGCTGTTGAAACCCTCCTGGGAATTTTTCATTTTAGTTATTGTGGTTTACAACTTCAATAATTCTGTTTGGTTCCTTTTTTAGATTTCCATCTCTTTACTGAGATTCTCATTTTGATCATTCATTGTTTTCCTGAAGTACTTTAGTTTTTTTCTCTGTATCTTCCTTCACCTCCTTGAGTATATTAGAGATTTTTTTTTTTATCTTTGCCCAGTATGTCCACAGTCTGGTCTTGTTCATTAATGTTTTTGTTTGTTTGTTTGTTTGTTTTGGATTTTTATACTCTTCCTTTGGAGGGGCTGTCATTTCCTGTCTTTGTTTATCTGGTAATCTTTTCTTGTACCCTGTACATTTAAATACTTTAAAATATTAATTTTGGGATTAATCCCCTGAGTATTCTGTTTCTTGAATTTGTAACCAACTGATGATATAGCAGATTTTCTTGAGTGTCAGTCCTCACATCCTGAAGGTCTGCCCAAGGCGAATGCAAAATAGAGAGTCCTCCCTGTCTTTTCTGGGCCTGTGTCTTGTCCTGGGCTTGTACTTGCTAGTGGCTTTAGGAATCCTGTTTATAGGAGTTTGAATACCCTCTCTACTTCCCAGGAGACAGATCTTTCTCTCCTGGATGTTCCTCTGCTGGGCTTAAAGCAGGCTGGTAATCCTTTGCCCCAGGCCATCTGCCTCAATTTTTTTCTTACACTGCAGTCCTTATCTCAAGCTGCTTTGGTCTGGAAGGCAAATTTTGGGTGTGGGTGTATTAGTCAGCCAGAAGGGGTGCTGATGCAAAATACCAGAAATCTGTTGGTCTTTATAAAGGGTATTTATTTGGGGTAGAAGTCCACAGTTACCAGGCCATAAAGTATAAGTTACTTCCCTCACCAAAGTCCATTGCCATGTGTTGGAGCAAGATGGCTGCCGATATCTGCAAGGGTTCAGGCTTCCTGGGTTCCTCTCTTCCCAGGGCTTGCTTGTCTCCGGATTCAGCTCCTCTGCTATCTCCATAAGGTCAGCTGTTGACTATGAGGCTCTCTAGGCTTTGCCTCTCTCCACAAGCCCAGCTGTAGACTTTCAGACAAAATGCTTGTTTCTCTTCCCGGGGCCTTCTCTCTATCCTCACAAGCAAGCTCCTCTGTGTGTTCACTTCCCGGGGCTCCAGCGTTAAATCTTAGCATCAGAACTCCAACATCAAAAACTCCAACTCTGTCCTTTGCCAAGTCTTTTATCTTTGAGACCCCACCCACCAAGGGGCAGGGCTCAAGCCCTACTGATGTGGCCCAGTCAAAGCCCTAATTATAACTTAATCATGCCCAGATGAACAGACTAGTTTACAAGCATAATTCAATATCAATTTTTGGAATTCATAACTATACCAAACTACCAAACTGCTACAGTGGGTGACACAGGTTACCCATAAATAAAAGGAATAGTCCCAATCATTGGTTATTTAAATAAAAGAATTAGTGTTTAACTAAAAGATTTATTTTTAAAGGAATATCATATGTAGTAGTATTTAAATTTTAGCAAATTCTTATAGGTATAAACAGAAAAGAAATTTTTTTGTAAAATTGATGTTAACAAAGCTTTATGTTTTGAGCAGCTATGGGAGAAAGGGAATTTAAATTTGTCAGTTAAAATGATCTCGGTCTCTTAAGGGTTTGTTTGTTTTTTTTTTAATTATTTTTTTAAAGAAGCTTTAGATTATATAAACGTTACATTGAAAATATAGGGGGATTCTCATATACCCCACTCCCTCCCCCTCCCACACTTTCCCCCATTAACAACATTTTACTGAAGCATTGCTACCAACCATGGACTATATTTTACATTATAGTTTACATCTTTGCCCTACACAATTTTACAGGTTTTGACAAAATGTATAATGCCCTGTATCTGTCATTGCAAAGTCACATAGGACAATTCCAATGTCCTAAAAATGCCCCCATGTTATACCTATTCTTCCCTCTCCCTCCCCTCAGAACCTCTGGTGGCCACTGCCTTTATATCAATGATACAAGCTCTTTCATTGCTAGAATAATAAGTCTATAGCAGAATAATAATATAATAGAAATAAGTCTACTTTAGTCTATTGTTCATTCCCCAATCTTGAGGATTTTGGGATAGTGAGGCCTATTCTGTTTCTGATTGAGAGGGGGATTAGATCTCATGGGGCAGATGGATGGAACTGTCTTGCTTGCAGTCATAGATACTGTCTTTTTTTTGGGATGGGTGTTGTCCATCATCATTCTTTTGTTAATTGACCTGGGCGAGTCCAATGAACTGGAGAGTAGGTATTGCAACTCTGCTGAGATTCAGGGCTCAACCAGCAAATGAACAGACTGAAGATTTAAGTCTCTGGGACATATAATTAACAAGTATAGTGCTAATTATAGGTTCAGATAAAAGGGGAGAAGAGCCATTTCTAGGGAAATTATAAATGAGACTAACTTTGTTACATTGGGGAGCATATATTCCAAAGTAAGACCCACTGACAGGGTGCCAAATTCCTGAGATTGTCTGCCCTGCTTTTAGTGTCTAGATGTTTCAATTCAGTCTTGTTGGGTCTATTTGCAATCTTTCATTTCCGGATTTTTCTGCATTCCTCCTCCTAACAAAGATGATAGCTGTGTGGACATAAGGGGTACGCTTTTATGTCCTCAGTGAATTGGAGGAACAGGTCTTTGTATCTGCCCTGAGGTCCTTGTTCCACTACAGTGATTGCCCTTATGCACTTGGTGTCCTGCTGACATTTGCTGCTGAAGTTGGCAACTTGTGACCTTATCTCTTCCCTTGAGTAGGTCAGACCCTAATAGTCTACCCTGGTTGACCTGACCTTGCTTTGGATCTTAATGTCCTTTTGGGTTCCTGAAGCGCCATTCTCTTCATCCAACCCTCTGACTTGGACTTTTCATTGCCTGTCCTCTACCATGATATTCCTTTGAATTATACCATTATATTCCCATGTAAGGTCCATTGGCCATCAACTTGGCTACCTTTATGTCCACCAGAGAGAATCTTGAGTCCCTTCTCTATACATGAAAATCAAGAGAAGTTTGAGAATTCTGTCTTTTCTGTGTTACAGAGGATAACACCTGTTAGTATCAATCATCTTGCAGTACAGGCTTCTCCTTGAGTTCCCTTCAATTTCATGAGTTTCTTCTATAGTCTCAGTGCTACCCCCCTTTGAGTTTGGACTCCAAAAATGAGACCAGGAAATGTAGTCAAGGAAATTAGCATCAGATCTTCTCTCTCCTCCTCCAATCTCTCTCGTTCCTCCTCCTTGTCCCAAGCCTTCCTATTGCCTCCCTAGATAGACTGATTTCTTGACCCTGGTTATTTCTACAAGTGACTTAAAGTAAAATTTGTTCAGATCCCCAGATTTTGCTTTTAACATGTAAAAGAAATTTGGGGATTTGGTAATCTTTGTTTATTCTTAACAAAGCCTGATTTTCAATTCTATCTTCTGTCTGTAGACTTAAAAACTGATATTTTGGAAGTCGGTAGCTGAATATGAACTTTTTTTTCCTGTCCTACTGTAGTAGCCCTAATCTTTTCCCAGGGTAGCAGTTCTCAAAATATGGTCTTTGGTGGCTCCCTGAGGGTTTCAAAGATGCTTTCAAAGGGTCTGTGAGTCAAATGATTTTTTAAAAAGCCATAAAACATCATTTGTCTTTTTCACACAAGTATACAGTGTAGCTTTTCAGACACTTCATAACATGTAATGACTTCATTACTCTGATGACTTGTATGCATACTTATATATTCTTGTGTTTTAAATATGTTTTAATTTCTAAGATGGTAAATATAAATACATATAGATCATAACAACAAAAACCTCTTTGAGTCCTCAATAATACCAGTTTGAGAATTGCTGCCCTAGGTAAATGGATGCCTCTCGCTTACTGGGGTTGCTATACAGAGTCAGGGGAAAGAGTAATATCCCTGATATATACATATATCGAGTAAAGATAAGATTTAAGATGTGACATTTTAGATAAATTATAATGATCTCTTTGAGCTTGGCCCCTGTTCCCCTTTTCTTCCTGCCAAATAGTTGTCATGGTTCTAGCATGTAGCCTTGAGAAGCAGCCAAAGAAAGGAACTTAGAGGCTGTGCTATTGATGAGGTGATATAAAATATATAGATAGCCCTTAACCCCAGGGACTCCTTACCATTTTCTTTGTTATGTCATTTTTCTATTTATTACAAAACTGGAAAGATTTCGATTTATGGGACCTTTTGTCTTTCATTTATTTGTTAAGCCAAGCACGTGTTTTAATTTTAGTAGAACTGAAAAGCTCACTCAGAATGCCTCCCTAGTTATTTCTTTGAGCAAAGGGTAAGGTAGATGGGACTTGTGAGACATTTAAAATGGTAAATGTTCTGTCATTGGGAAAGTAAAGAAAACATGACCTGAAAACTTATTTTAATATCACAAATACTTTTTCATTCATTCATCAAATTCAGTAATTATTTACTGAGCCTCTCTTCTGCCAGGCATTATGCTAGGAACTAAGTGTTTAAAGGTGAAAATTGAGATCACTAGACTCAAGTGCTACTATACCATGAACCTCAAGGGTGTAATTATAGCAAGACATCACTTTGTTCATTCGGTATTCAGAAGTTTACACTTGGTTTTCAAACTTGCTGATATAAGTCTTAAATGTTTTTAAATGCAGCAAAGTTTCAAACCCATGTACACATTAGTAATCAGTATATCATTCGTTTGTAGTGCATTTGGTGGAGCTATAGTAGATTCTTATCTTCCTACCATTATACACTCCCAAGGTTTGAATTTTGTGAATCCCAAAAAGCAAAAGAATATGTTTTAAACTAATCCATTTCTGTGGATGTGAGATCTATTTGACTGGATTATGTCAGTGGGGCATGATTCATGTTTAATCTCTCCCTTCTTGCTAGATCTGATATAAAGAGAGACCCAAAGAGAGACAGGCTAAAACAGACACCAGAAAAGGGAACTGCCGTATTTGATTCTGCCATGTGAGAGAGAGGACTGCAGGAAAACAGAAGCCCCTGAGAGGCTCAAAGAGTTGAGGCCCAGAAAGAGAGAAGCCCTATGCCTAGTTGCTCACAGCTGATCTCCAAGAGACTGTAGATTCTGGAGGGGAAGGCAGAGACCTCCACAGAGATTGGAGGCCATCTTGCTTTACCACATGGCAACAACGCCAGAATCAACAGTAGCTGACATTGGTGAGAGAGTATCTCTCCTGATGCCTTGATTGGATATTACATGGCATTGAAACACTAAGCTTTTACCCCAAATAAATCCCCATTATAAAAGCCAACAGATTTTGCATTGGCAGCCCTTTGACAAATTAAAACATACACCCTCAGTGATTTCATGACTTTAAGTACCATCTGTGAGTTGACAACTCCCAAATTTATACTCCAGACTGGACCTCCCTCTCGCTCCAGAATCACATATCCAATTGCCTATTAGCCATCTCCACTTATTTGTCTATGTCTAATAGACATTTCAAACCATTATGTATCCAACTAAACCCCTAATCTTTCCCCCTATTTTAGTCAGGGTTCTCTCGGGAAACAGAATCAACAGGAGATATCTGTAAATAATATGAGATTTTAAGAGTCTCTCACGCGACCGTGGGGATGCACAAGTCCAGGTTCCGCAGGCAGGCTGCAAACCAGGGGCTCCGATGAAAGTCCAATGAAGGTCCTTGATGAGTTTCTGGGAGAAGTTGGCTGTCCAACGACGAGCTGGGAAATTCTCTCTGAATGTTGAAATCACTTCCCCTTTTAAGGCATTCAACTGATTGGATAAAAGCGTCACCCATTGATGATGTAATCTCCCTGATTGATGCAGATGTAATCAGCCATTCACGCAGTAAACTCACTTGTGATCGAAGTCCATAAATGCTCTTGTATTACAATTAGCCCATTGCTTACTGGAACAAACACCTGGACACAATTACCTGGCCGAGTTGACACATTAAGCCTAACCATCACGCCCCCCAAACCTTTCAGCCTGGCTTCTTCTCCATCTCCCTAAATGACAGCCCCATCCTTCTAGTTCCTCTATCAAAATGTGGGAGTCATCCTTGCCTCCTTTTTCTGTCACACCCAGCATTAGCTTTAGGAAATCATGTCCATTCTGCTTTCAAAATATACCCACAACTTGATCACTTACCACCTCCACTGCAGTCATCCTGTTCCAAGACACACCACCATTTCAAACTTGGATTATTATAATTACTAGTTCCCCTGCTTCCATCCTCGTCCCCCCTCCATTCTATTTTCAACACATGAGCCATCCTGCACCTGTTAAAATGTGAGTCAGGTCAGGTCACTCTTCTCAACATCTTCCAGTGGCTTTTTAAAAAAATTTATTGAAGTATATCAATCATACTTAAACAATAAGTGTATAGTAATAGTTGTGAACTTACAAAACAGACATACATAACATCATACAGGGCTCTCATACCTCACCGTACTACCAATACCTTGCATTGTTGTGAGACGTGTTACAAATTATGAAAGAATATTGTCAAAATCTTACTACTAACTATATCTTACATTTGGTGTATTTTCCCCATAACCCACTCTATTATTTTTTTAAATATATTTTTATTACAGAAGTTGTGAACTTGCAAAATAATCATACACATGTGCAGAATTCCCATTTAACACCCCTCTATCAATACACCACACCATGGTTTGTTACAGATTATGAGTTAATATCATTAGACTGTTACCACTAAACCATGGTCCGTTGTGTACATTTGGCAAACTTTTTCCATACTCCCCCATTGTCAACACAGTACATCTTTGGCATTGATGCATGAATATTACAGTATTGCTGTTATCTACAGTCCATAGGTCACTCCAGTTGTATTTTTCCCATTCTTCTCCACATTCCCACCACCCTGTTATAGTGACGTACATCTGTTGTAGCTCACAAAGGACACTTTTGCATCTGTGACATCAATCACAATTCTCATCCACCTCGGGTTTACTGTGTTATTCAGGCCCTAGATTATTCTCTAGCTTTCTTTCAATTGACATTTACATCCCTGGACTACCCTTTCCAGCCACATTCCCATTTATAAACCAACTGTTACTCACTATAATGTGTTATCATCAACTCTATACATTTCCACACTTTTACGGTAAAGTTAATTAAAACTTCTGCATACGTTAAATATCACTAGTCCATCTCAGTCCTCCTCTTAGCTCATTTAAGAATCTACCACCTACCACCAGGTCTTGAAGATGTTTTCCTACATTTTCTTCTAGAATCTTTATGGTTCTTGCTTTTATACTTAGGTTTTTGATCCATTTTGAGTTAATTTTGGTATAAGGTGTGAGATAGGGTTCCTATTTCTTTCTTTTGGCTGTGGATATCCAGTTCTCTCAACACCATTTGTTGAATAGACTGTTCTGCCCGTGCTGGGTTGGTTTGACAGGATTGTCAGAAATCACTTAACCATAGATGTTTCTGATCCATCAATTCAGGTCCATTGGTCTATGTGTATGTCTTTATGCTAGTACCATGCTGTTTTCACCACTGTAGCTAGTTAATATGATTTAAAATCTGGAAGTGAGAGTCCTCCAACTTCCCTTTTCCTTTTTAAGATGTTCTGGCTATTAGGGACCCCTTACCCTTCCAAATAAATTTGATAATTGTGTTTTCCATTTATTTTTAAAATGATGGTGCAATTTTTATTGGGATTGCATTGAATCTGTATATCAATTTGGGTAGAATTGACATCTTAATGATACTTAGTCTTCCAATCCGTGAGCATGGAATGTTCTTCCAATTATTTAGGTCTTTTTTAATTTCTTATAAAAATGCATTGTAGTTTTCTGAATACAAGTGCTTTTACATCGTTGGTTGAGATTATTCATAAATATTTGATTCTTTTAGTCATTATTGTAAATGGAATTTTTTTTCTGACATCCTCCTCAGATGGCACATTACTAGTTCTTTTAAAGTCTATTTCATCTGATTAAAATATAGCTACTCTGGGTTTTGTTTTGTTTTGTTTTGTTTTGTTTTGTTTTGTTTTGTTACTGCATGTGTGGAATATCTTTTTCCAGCCTTTCCAGTCTATTGGTATCCTTGGGTCTAATGTGAGTCTCTTGAAGAAAGCAAATATAGGCTCATATTTTCTTATTCATTCTGCCAGTCTGTGTCTTTTGATTGGGGAGTTTAATCCATTAACATTCAATGTTATTACTGTAAAGGCAGTGCTTATTTCACCCATTTTGACCTTTGGGTTTTATCTGTCATTTTATTTTAACCACACTTTTGAGACTTTTACTGATATATTTTCATTTCTAGACTCTTGCAAGCCTCTCTCTCCTGTCTTTTCTTTTTAGACTATAGCACATCCTTTAGTATTTCCTGCAAAGCCAGTCTCTTGGTTACAAACTCTCTGTTTCTGTTTATCTGTGAATATTCTAAACTCACCCTCATTTTTGAAAGACAGTTTTGCCGGATATAAGATTCTTGGCTGGAAGGTTTTCTCTTGCAGTATCTTAAATATATCATGCCACTGTCTTCTTGCCTCCATGGTTTCTGATAAGAAATCGGCACTTAATCTTATTGGGCATCCCTTATATGCTACGCATTGCTTTTCTCTTGCTGCTCTCAGAATTCTGTGTCTTTGGAATTTGACATTTTGATTAGTAAGTATGTGTCTCAGTTTTGCTCTATTTGTATTTATTCAGATGGGAGTAAATTGTGCTTCTTGGACATGGAGATCTATACTCCACTGAGAGCACTAACTCTTTATCTGTACTCCACTGAGAGCACTAACTCTTTATCTGTACTCCACTGAGAGCACTAACTCTTTTCTACCACTATTTCTTCCAATATTCCTTCTACCCCTTTTCCCCTCTCTTCTCCTTCTAGGACACCCATGACATGTATGTTTGCAGGTCTCTTGCTGTCATTTAGTTCCCTGAGACCTTGTTCAGTTTTTACAATTCTTTTCTTCATCTGTTCTTTCGTATGTTCACTTTTGGAGGCCATTTCTTCAAGCTCACCAGTCTTTTCTTCTGCCTCCTCAAATCTGCTTTTATATGATTCCAGTGTATTTTTAATTTCATTTATTATGCCTTTCATTCCCATAAGATCTGCTATTTTTATATGTATGCTTTCAAATTCTTCTTTGTGCTCATCTAATGTCTTCTTAATATCCTTAATCTATTTAGCTATCTCATTGAATTTATTAAGGAGATTTGTTGAAACATCTATGCTTAGTTGTCTCAACTCCTTTATGTCATCTGGAGGCTTGTCTTGTTCCTTTAACTGGGCCATATCTTCCTGTTTCTTGGTATGGATTGTAATTTTTTGTTGGTTCCTTGGCATCTGGCTTACTAAATTTATTCTGGGTGTAATTTCTTTCTTTAGTTTAGGGCTTTCTTACCCTTTCTCCCTTGCTGGTTATGTAGGAGCCAAGGATGTAGTTGGTGCTATAAGCTGTGGAGGCTCAAGCTGCCCATGTTGTCCCAGGGACAGATGACACGTCTCCCGTTTTTCTCCTTTGCCATGGATGAGGACAGAGCTACAGCCATGTATAATAATCCAAGTCATGCAGACCTAGACTGTAATTTTCCAGAGAGACTGATGAAACTTCATGCCCCTTCCTCCCCTGCCTGGGGCAAGGATGGAGCTGCAGGCAGCAATCTATGTCATAAGGTTTCAAATTACCTCATTTGCCCCAGTAGACTTCTGACTATTCAGTCTATGTCAGCCAAATGTACCTGCAGTTACCCGGAGAGGCTGGTGCAGGTCCTGCCAGCTTCCTCCTTGCCAGAGCTGGGGCTGAAGCCTAGGCTAGGGCTGCAGTCTAAACTACATAAAAGAAGCTGGTCCCTACCCTCACTGATTTTCAGTCAGCCCTGCTTCCCCTCATGCCAGGTGTGCAGTCAAAATGGTGGCTACTGGCCTCTTTCCAACTTGGACAGGTTTAAAATTTAGCTCTTCTTAGGGTTATACTTTAGCCAGCCAAATTTACTACTCAGTAGCTGAAGTTGATTGCCAGCTGTCTCTTCTTCCCCTGTTTTTGGGAAATGGAGCTTCCAACTCCAGCCACAGAATAGCTCCAGAGGCAGCTTGAGCCACCAGTGTAGGATGATCCCAGCCTCCCCAGCATAGCCTGTATTTTCTGTGGAGCTTCCACTTCCAGCAATGGAATAGCTCCTGAGGCGGCTTGTGCTGCCTTTGGAGGATGGGCATCGGCCTCTGGGGCGTGGAGTGCTCTACTTAGAAATCTTCTCTGGGAAGTGGGTGTGGCTCAGTGGATAGAGCCCCCGTTTACCATATGGGAGGCCCGGGTTCGCGTCCCGAGGCCTCCTTGTGAGGGCACGCCGGCCTGAGCGGTGTGGTGGGCTGATGCAGCAACCTCATGGCAGGAAGCGGGTGTGGCGCAATGGATAGAGCCCTTGCGCCAAGGGGGAGATAAGCAGACACAGAGAAGACATGCAGCGAATGGACACAGCAGCACAAGCAGCAAGGGGGGGATAAATAAATAAAATAAATAAATCTTTAAAAAAAAAAAA
>JAQZBX010028495.1:0-27766 GCA_029593785.1 Cabassous unicinctus | reverse complement strand
CTATTCAGCCATAGAAAGAAATGTGGGAAGCAATGATCTGAAATTTTAAGGTGAATGGTCTTTTAAGGTATTAGTATGGAACAGTAAAAACTAAGTCGGCTGCCTCTTTTTATACAGCCCACAAGAGAAGAGTGGTTTCTACATTATTATTTTTTTTAAAGAAGCTTTAGATTACATAAATGCTACATAAAAGATATAGGCGATTCCCATATGCCCTACCTCATCCCCCTCCGACATTTTCCCACGTTAGCAACATCTTTCATTAGTGTGGTACATTTGTTACAATTGGTGAACACATATTGAAGCATTACTACCAACCATGGACTATAGTTTACATTATAGTTTATACTTTGCACTGCACAATAACTGTATAATAGCCTGTATCCATCATTGCAATGTCATGCAGGGCAATTCCAATGTCCTGAAAATGCCCCCATGTTACATCTATTCTTCCCGCTCCCTCCCTTCAGAACCTCTGGTAGCCACTGCCTTTATATCAAAGATACAAGTTCTTCCATTGCTAGAATAATAATGTTTATAATAGAATAATAATAAATCCACTTTAGTCCATTGTCATTTCCCAATCTTGAGGATATGGGGATGGTGATGCCCACTCTGTTTCTAATTGAGAGTAGGCTTAGATTCCATGGGCGGATGGATGGAATTGTCCTGTTTGCAGTTGTGAACACTCTCTGTTCCTTGGGATAATCGTTGTACATCATCATCTCTTTGTTAGTTGCCCTGGTTGAGTCCAATGAACTGGAGAGTAGGTGTTGCAACTTTGCTGAGATTCAGGGCTCACTGGCACATAAATAGACCAAAGATTTAAGTCTCTGGGACATATAGTTGACAAGTATAGTGCTAATTATAGGTTCAAATAAAAGGGGCAGAAGAGCCATGTGTAGGGAACCTATAAATGTGTCTAATTCTGTTACATTGGAACATAAATTCCAAAGTAAGGCCCACTGACAGGGTGCCAGATTCCTGAGCTTGTCTGCAACCCTGCTTATAGAGTCTAGATGGGGAGGGTTCCTGGTGTAGGGCATTGGGTGTGGGGGGATATGTGGCACATCTGGGGCATGACTCTATGGAATATGTAAGTGTTCATCTTGTCATAGTGTGTTATCTAAGTGGGTGGAGATTCACACAATAAACAAGAAAATATTAAACCCCCATCCTGGGGAGTCCAGCTATGTTTTCAATTAGAGGAAGAAGAATCTCTCGAGAACATGGGCTGTGCCTAATGAAAGAAAACAGATCAATATGCCAAGCCTTCAATATTATTATAAGTAACTATGAATCTTATTCTTAAAAAATTGAAACTTAGTGGTTACCATAGGTTCTGAGGGAGGGGGAAGGAAGAATAGAATAGGTGGAACATAGGACATTGTTAGGGCATTAGACTTGTTCTGCATGATCTTGCAATAATGGATACAGGCCATTTTAAATTTCATCAAAACCTATAAAGGTGTACATTTCAAAATGTAAGTCATAATGTAAACCTTTGACCATGGTTAGTAGCAATGCTTCAATATTTGTACATCAATTGTAACAAATGTGCCATCCACATACAAAATTTATTAATAGGAGAGAGTGGAAAAGAGGGCAAGTGTTGGGTATATGTGAATCCCCTATATTTTCTAGGTGACTTTTCTGTAACCTAAAGCTTCTTTGAAGATTAAATGAAAAAATAAGACACTGGGGGAGTAAATGGAAGAAACTGTCACTGTACATACAAAGTAATAGATCTTACAGTGATAAGAGACACAATATATAAAAATTTTCATTTTATTTCAATTTTTTATTTTATTTTGTATTTTTGTATTTTTTGTTATTTTTAAAATTATTATTATATTTTATTTGGTTATTTTGTTGGTGTATTAGTCAGCCAAAGGGGTGCTTATGCAAAGTACCAGAAATCTGTTGGCTTCTACAAAGGGCATTTATTTGGGGTAGAAGCTTATGGTTACAAGGCCCTAAAGAGTCCAACTCAAGGTTACTTCTTCACCAAACTCTGTTGCCACGTGTTGAAGCAAGATGGCGGGCGATCTCTCCTGGTCTCTCCTTCTTTCTTCCTTTTAAGTTTCCATGGAACAGCTTCTTTTGATCTCAGCTGTAAGCTGGCATAGGGCTCATCTCTCAGGGCTTCTCAGCTTCTCTGGTCTCTTCACAAGGTCAGCTGTAAACTATCAGGCAAATGGCTCATCTCTCCCCCGGGGCTCCAAGATCAAAACTGACCAAGTTCTCTCTTTTCCTCTTCTGTATATTCTCCTGTGAGTCTTCTTGATTGAGTGTCCATTTATATAGCCCAGGCCCTAGTAAAGGAAAACAGGACATTACACTAGGCCCTTGACGTTGATAATTGTATTTATGGAAGTTTTCTAGTGAAATTGAAACTTGGCCTAGTATTATATATTGTTAATGGTTACCTCCTGAAAGCCTCCTTGTGCTCAAATATGTCCTTGCCCTAAGCTAAACTCAGCATGTAAATGCACTATCTTCCCTCCAGTGTGGGACATAACTCCAAGGGATGAGCCTCCCTGGCACCAAGGGATTATTAGGAAGCACCAACTAGTGATGCATCTGGAAAAAGACCTTGACCAAAAGGGGGAAATATTAAACAGAAATGAGTTCTTATGGCTAAGAGATTTCAAAGTGAGTCAGGAAGTCATTCCAGAGGTTACGTTTAGGCATCTCTCAGGAGGATCTCATTGACTGCCACAGTAAACAGTGCCTCAAAGAGCAGGGCTCCTTGTTTCTACAATTTTAAATGGTTGAAAAAATAATCTACATACTTTTAATTCTTTTCCTTGTCTATTGCACTCACTAGGAATTCTAGTATGATATTTAATAGATGTAGTGAGAGAGTACATCTTTGTCTTGTCCCTTGTGCTAGGGAGAAAGCGTTCATTCTCTCCCTATTAAGTATGATGGTGGCTGTAGGCATTTTGCATATGCTATTTAAAAGGGTAAGACATTTCCCTTCCATTTGTAATTTTATTGAGAGTTTTTATCATGAGATGTCTGTTCAGTTTCATTGAATATTTTTTCTGCAAATATTGATATGATTGTATGATACTCCTTAATCCATATTTTTAAATAAAATTTTATTGAAGTATATCATTCATAAATGAGCATACATAAACAATAAATGTATAATAAAAGTTGTGAACTTACAAAACAATATTTGTTTTGTATGTGCATATCACCATACAGGGCTCCCATACATCACCCCACCACCAACACCTTGCATTGTTGTGAAAGTTTTGTTACAAACTATGAAAGAGCATCATCAAAGTATTACTGCTAATTACATCCCCTATCTTACATTTGGTGTATTTTCTCACAACCCACCCAATTATTGTGTTAGAATTATACATTTGGTATAGTTCATGAGAGAACATATTCATATTTGTTCTGTTAACCACAGTCCATCTTCCACCACAGGATTCACTGTGCTATACAGCCCTGTGCTTCGTACAATCTATTAAAAATGTACACTCAATAGCTCTCATTTTCATCACAGAGTTGTGCTGTTATCATCTCAGGCAATTTTAGAACATTTTCATTACTCCAAAAGGAAAAATCCCACACCTTCTTATACTCTCCTATAGTTGTCTCTTAGAATTGATATAGCACCTTATTTGCCACTGCTGCAAAAAATATTGCAACTAATGCAACCTATGGACAATAACTCTTGTCCATAGGTTGCATTAGTTGTAATTTCCCCATATATCATCATATTCTTAACACTTTTTAAAAGAAAATTCTTATATTTATACTATTAACCACAATCTTCATCCATCACCAAAATCACTGTTATACATACCCTAGATTATACCTTAGTTTCCTTTCAATTGACATTTATGTCCACCAACTACCCCTTTCAGCCACAATCTCATTCATAAATCAGCAGTGTTATAGTCATTATAATGTGTTACCATTAACTCTACTCATTCCCACACTTTTACAATAATCCTTATTTTTAAAAATTCTACATATATTGAGCATCAGCTCCCACTCTCAAACCATATTCTATTTTCTGGTAACTTATACTCTAGAGTTTATCTCCATGAGTTTACTCATTGTATTTAGTTCATATTAGTGAGACCATTCAATATTTATCCATTTGTGTCAGGCTTATTTCACTCAACATAATATGACCCAAGTACATCCAGGTTGTCACATGCATCCCAATTTCATTTCTTCTGACAGCTGCATAGTATTCCATTGTATGTAAATACCACATTTTGTTTAGCCATTCATCAGTTGATGGACACTTGGGCTGGTTCCATACTTTAGCAATTGTGAATAATGCTGCTATGAACATTGGTGTGCAAATGTCAGTTTGCATCTTTGCTTTCAGTTCTTCTGAATATATTTCTAGTAACAGGATTTCTGGATTATATAGTAGTTCTATACTCAGCTTCATGAGGTACTGCCAAACTGTCTTCCACAGAGGCTGCACTATTCTACATACCCACCAACAGTGAAGGAGTGTTCTTATTTCTCCACATCCTTTCCAGCACTTGTACTTTTCTGTTTTTTTCTTATTCCACATACCCAATATCCTCCTTTTTCCTCCCTTTCCCCTATTAATAACATTTTACATGTGGATGGTACATTTGTTACAATTGATGTACAAATATTGAAGCATTGCTACTAACCATGGCCAATGATTTACAATGTGATTTACATTTTGGACCATACACTTTTACACATTTTGACAAAATTAACATGGCCTGTATCCATAATTGCAAAGTCATGTAGAACAATTCCAATGCCCCATGTTCCATCTATTCTATTCCTCCCTCTCCCTCCCCTCAGGATCCACAGCAACCACCAAGCTTCACTCCTTGAAGAACAAGATTCATAGTACTTGCAACAACATTGATATATTGGCATACTGGCCTGTCCTCCCCTATTATGCACTGCTTATGCTCTTGAGAAACTCCCACCCCTCTAATTGAGAACATAGCAGGACTCCCCAGGATGTGAGTCCAACACCTTCCCATTCATTGTGTGGGTCTCCACCCAGTGATACAATGCACTATGACAGGATGAACACACACACACTCCCTAGAAGCCTGCCCCAGGTGCAACCTGTCCCACATAACCCCTACATCCAACACACTAAACCAGGAACCCTCTCTTGCCATATTTGCCAAAAGAACATTCTCAACATTGTCGTTTCAACCACATGTTCACAAATCTCCAGAGTTCACCTACTTCCTCCCCCGACCCTCCCCCCAGATCCATGGAGAGTGCAACCCCCCCACTCCCCTCACAGACCAGCACTGCCCAACTCAATAGCATCACTGCATCACTGTCATACCCATCCACTGCACAGCCACACCCTTCCACCTTATCACAGATTTTGCCTATTAGGGCATTAGCTCACAACCCTCTACTCTCTTTCTGTCTCCTATAAACCTATCTTCCAGACTCTAGCTCTGTGAGTCTGCTCAATTTAATTCATATCAGTGAGTTCATGTAATATCTGTTCTTCAGTGCTTGGCTTGCTTTATTCAACATAAGGTCTTCAAGATTCATCCATGTTATTCCTTGTGTTAATACTGCATTCCTTCCTACAGCTGAGTAATATGCCACTGTAGGTATGTGCCAGAGTTTGCCTATCTATTTATCTGTTGATGGACATTTGGGTTGTTTCCAACTTTTGGCAATAGTGAATGAACATTGGTGTGCATATAGTTCGTGTCCCTGTTTTCAATTCTTCTGGGTATATACCCAGTAGTGGGATTGCTGGATCATATGGCAGTTCTATAGATAGCTTCCTGAGGAACCACCAGACTGTCCTCCACATGGTTGCACCATTCTGCATTCCCACCAGCAGTGAATAAGTGTTCCCATTCCTCCAAATCCTCTCTAACACTTGTAGTCCTCAGTTTTTTTAATAGCCGCCAGTCTAATGGGTGTAAGATGATATCTCATTGTAGTTTTGATTTGAATTTCCCTAATAGCTAGTGATTTGAGTCTGTTTTGTTTTTCACAATTCTTTAAGTTGTGAAATGGTATCTCATTGCAGTTTTCATCTGCATTTCCATAATTGTTAGTGATGTTGAACATTTTTTCATGTGCTTTTTGGCCATTTGTATTTCCTCTTTGGAGAAATGTCTATTCTTTATATAATTAGATATGTGATTTCTAAATATTTTCTCCCATTGAGTAGGCTTCCTTTTTAATTTCTTGACAAAGTCTTTTTAACACCAAGAGTATTTAATTTTGAGGAGGTTCCATTTTCTTTTTATTTTTTTCATTGCTCATGCTTTGGGTATAAGGTTTAAGAAACTATCACCTACAATAAGAATTGAAGATGTTTTCTTCTGGATGATTTATGGTTGTAACTTTTATATTTAGGTCATTGATCCATTTTGACTTAATATTTGTATAAGGCTTGTGGTACAGTTCCTCTTTGTTTTGGATATGGATATCTAGTTCTCCCAGCACCATTTGTTGAATAGACTGTTCTGGCCGAGTTGGGTGGGCTTGACAGCCTTGTCAAAAATTGCTTGACTGTAGATGTGAGGGTCAATTTCTGAGTTCTCATTTCAGTTTCATTGGTCAATCTGTCTGTCCTTTTTCCAGTACCATGCTGTTTTTCCACTGTAGCTAAGTAATGTGCTTTAAACTCAGGAAGTGAGAGTCCCCCAACTTCGTTCTTCTTTTTAAGACATTTTGGCTATTTGGGGTGTCTTACCCTTCCAAATAAATTTGATAATTGGCTTTTCCATTTCTGCAAAAAAAGGTTATTGGGATTTTTATTGGGATTGCATTTAATCTATAAAGCAATTGGGGTAGTATTGACATAGTAACACTATTTAGTCTTCCAATGCATATACACGGAATTACCTTCCATTTATTAGTCTACCTTGTTATGTTTTCTTTTATCAAGTTTTGTGGTTTTTTGAATACAAGTCCTTTATCTCCTTCATTAAGTTTATTCCAAAATATTGGATTCTTTTAGTTGCTATTATAAATGGAATTTTTTAAAATTTTCTCCTCAGATTGCTTGTCAGTAGTATATAGAAACACTGCTGATTTTTGCATATTAACCTTGTATCCTGCCATTTTGCTGAACTCATATATTAGTTCTAGGAGGTTTTTTTGAGAATTTTTTTTTTTTGGATTTTCTATATATAGTATCATAACATCAGCAAATAGCGACAGTTTTATTTTGTCCTTTTCTATTTGGGTGCCTTTTATTTCTTTATCTTGCCTAGTTGTTCTAGCTAGAACTCTTAGCACAATATTGAATAACAATGGTGACAGTAGGCATCCTTGTCTTGTTCCTGATCTCAGGAAGAAAGCTTTCAAGCTTTAACCATTGAGTACAATGTTAGCTGTGGTTTTTCAAATAATCACTTTATCATATTGACAAAGTTTCCTTCTATTCCTATCTTTTGGAGTGTTTTTTAACAAGAAAGAATGCTATATTTTGCCAAATGCATTTTCAGCATCAATGGAGAGGATCATGCTATTTTTCTTTTTCAATATATTAATGTGGTATATAAAACTAAATAATTTGGATTGTGTTGAACCCCCTTGCATACCTGCTATAAAACCCACTTTATCATGGTGTATAATTATTTTAATGTGATTTTGGATTCAGTTTGAAAGTATTTTGTTGAGAATTTTTGCATCTATATTCATTAGAGAAATTCTAATTTTCTTCTTTCGTAGTATCTTTATCTGCTTTTGGTATTAGGGTGATGTTGGCTTCATAGAATGAGTTTGGTAGCATTCCTTCCTCTTCAATTTTTGGAAGAGCTTGAGAAACATTGATATTAAATTATCTTTAAATGATTGGTAAAGTTTACCTGTGAAGCCATCTGGTTCTGGGCTTTTCATCTTTGGGAGGTTTTTAATGACTGTTTCGATCACTTTATTTGTGAATGGCTTGTGGATGTTTTCTCTTTCTTCTAGGATCAGTGAAGGTGTTTCTAGGAATTTGTCCATTTTATCTATTTTGTTTAGTTTTTTGGCATACAGTTGTACATGGTTTCTTCTTATAGTCTCTCTTATTTCTGAAGGTCAATGGTAATGTCCCCCATCTCATTTCTGATTTTATTTGTATCTTCTTTCTTTTTTCTTTGTCAGTCTAGCTAAGGGTTTGTCAGTTTTGCAGATCTCAAAATATTGGTTTTGTTGATTACCTCTATTTTTTATTTGTTCTCGATTTCATTTATTTCTGCTTCGATCTTTATTATTTCTTTCCTTTGGTTTGGTTTGGAATTAGTTTGCTGTTCTTTTTCTAGTTCTTCCAGGTGCAGTTAGATCACCAATTTTACCTCTTCTTTTTTTTTTTAATGTAAGAATTGAGGGCTATAAATTTCCCTCTCAACACTGCCTTTGCTGTATCCCATAGGTTTTCATAAGGTTGTGTTCTCATTTTCATTCAAGGTATTTACTGATTTCTCTTGAAATTTCTTCTTTGACCCACAGATTATTTGAGTCTGTTTTTTATTCTTCAAATATTTGTTAATTTTCCCCTTTTTCCATCAGTTATTGATTTCCATTATGATCAGAGAAATTGTTTTGTATAATTTCCAACTTTTTTTTCATCCATAGAAAACTGTCTTTTGACTCAACATATGATCTATCTGGGAGAAGGATCCATGTGCTCTTGAAAAGAATGTATATCCTGTTGTTTTGGATTATAAAGCTTTATAAATGTCTCTTAGTTTTTGTTCCTTTATCATACTATTCCAGCTTTCTCTTTACTTATTTTTCTTCTGTCCAGATGTCCTATCCAAAGCTGAGCGTGTGTATTGAAGTCTCCAACTATTGTTGCAGTGATATCTATTTCTCCCTTCAGTTTTGTTAGTGTGTGTCTCACGTATCTTGGGACACCCAGGTTAGGTGCATATATAATTAGTATAGTTCTTTCTTCTTAATGAATTGCCCCTTTTATTAATATACAATGACCTTCCTTATCGCTTATAAAAAACACTTTTGCATTTAAAATATATTTTGTCCAATATTAGTATTATTACTCCAGATATTTTTTTGATTACTATTTGCATGGAATATCTTTTTGCATCCTTTCACTTTCAGCCCGGTTATGTCCTTGTGTTTGAGGTAAGTCTCTTGCAGAAAGCAAATAGATAGCTCATATATATATTTTATCCATTCTGACAGTGTATGTCCTGTGATTGGGGAGTTAAATTCACATTACTTACTTCATGCATTTTATCTTTGGGCTTTCCGTTGTCATATCTTACCATTGTCTGTCTTTTTACCCTTTAAATTAACCTTACTAAAAATCTTCATTTCTACACTCTTCTCCAAGTCTCTTGCTCTTGTTTTTTTTTCCCCTTTCAGGATGTAGCACTCCTTTTAGTATCTCTTGTAAATCTTGTCTTTTAGTAACATACTCTCAGTTTTTATTTATCTGTGAAGACTTTAAACTCATCTTCATAATGGAAAGATAGTTTTGCTGGATAAAGAACTCTTGGCTGAGCATTGTTCTCTTTCAGTACCTGAAATACATAATATCACTTTCTTCTCACTGCCATGGTTTCTGATGAGTAATCAGCACTTATTCTTATTGATATTCCCTTGTATGTGATGCATTTCTTATTTCTTGCTGCTTTCAGAATCCTTTAACTAGTGAAATTGGGGACAGAACATCTAAAGACAGGAAAGTAGAAAGAGAAAATAATGGAAAAAATGGAACGGGGTATCAGGGAATTGAGTGACAATGTGAAATGCACAAACATACGCGTTATCAGTGTCCCAAAAGGGGAAGAGAAAGGATAAGGTGCAGAAAGAATATTTGAGCAAATAAGACTGAAAACTTCCCAACACTCATGAAAGACATAAATATCAATATCCAAGAAAGTCAACACACCCCAAACAGAATAAATCTGAATAGTCTTACTCTGAGACATATACTATTCAGAATGACAAATACCACCTAATCTAAGTTATCATATTTGTGAGCATAATAATATCCTTTTAATGTCCAATGGGTCAGTAGTGAAGTTGTGAGACATGCTGCTACATGCTGCTACATTTATGAACCTTTAAAACACTCTGATGAATGAAATAAGCAAGGCACTTAAGGACAAATATTGTATAGTGTCATTTATATGAAATACCAAATTGGTAAAGACAGAAAGTAGAGTAGTGGTTACTGGAGGATGAGGAAAAGTAGTAAATACAAATTAATTTAAAAAATCCTTATAAATTCGTTTGCATTTAAAAATATAATTTAAAAGTCAACTGATTAATGGTTTCATGCTATATTTATTTTAAGCACAATAATGTCATTCCTATGGGATTATAGATGTCCTCAGAAAGTAATAGTATCCCACAAAAGAAACTTCACACAAATTAGGATGACAGTGTGCACTTTTTTTTTGTCAGCAACTTGTGTAATGGAATGCACAGTGAAATTTACTTGTATAAGTATTTGAGATGGTAGCAATGCAATATTTTTTTATTCCACTCATTATGTATATCAATTTGGGGCTCAAATATGAATATTTCAAAGAATTGTTTCCCAAAAATAATAATGGCCCTACCAGAAAAGCTAAAAAAAAAAAAAGTAAATGAATAAAATAATTGATAATTAAAGAAAATAATATATGCCACTGCAATAATTTTCTAGTACTGGCATAACACATCACCACAAATTTAGCAGCTTAAAAGAACGCAAACTTATAATATCATAGATCTGCAATTCAGAAGTCTGGAAGTTCCAGGTTTCACAAGACCCAAATCAAGTTGCTGGCCAGCTGGGCTTAGCAGGAGGCTCTGGCAAGAACCTACTTCCAAGTTCATTTAGGTAGCTAGCAGAATTCAGTTCATTGCAGCTATAAGACTGAGGTCCCCATTTTCTTGCTGTCAACTGGGAGCTGCCCTTAGCTTCTACAGGCCTCTCTCAAATCTTGGCACATTGGCTGGTGCTTCTCAGAGTCAGCCATGGCATGTGAATCCTCATTCCTGGAATCTTGTCTCCTGTTGAGTCTCTCTTTTGCCTACAAAAAGAGAAAGTTACCTGCTTTTAAGGGCTCAGGTGATCAGAGCCCTTGCATAATCTGAGATAATCTTACAATTTAAAGCTTCTTGATATTAATTATAGTTGCAAAGTCCCTTTTTGAATGTAAAATATTGCTAAATTCTGGGGATGAAGGCATGGATAATGTGGGGGAGGGGAGGGGCCTTATTCTTGTCTTTAAAACATATTTAATGATATTAGTGATTCTACTACACAATTTTAGCAAAAACAAAACAATTTAGAAGATTGTAAACTGTATAATCCATATTTTTAACTTTTTATTTTGAAATAATTTCAAACTTTGAGGAAAGTTGCAAAATTAATACAAAAATAATACAGAGAACTCCAATATACTCAATACCCAGATACACAGATTTAACAACTTTTAACATTTTTTTCATCTTTTTCTTTCTTTTGTTTTCTTTCTCTTTCTTTCTTTCTTTCTTTCTTTCTTTCCTTCTTTCCTTCTTTCCTTCTTTATCGATCTAATCTATATATTTGTAAACATTTAAGAGTAGGTATCATACATCACACTCTTTTTCCACCTAATATTTCCATGTATATTTCCTAAGATACTTATTTAAATAGCCACATTATTACAATTAAATTTTAAAAATCTAACTTTAATATAAAATATATGGTCTATATAAAATCCATATTTTAAATATATATCATTCATATGTACACATATTTATATTTTTTAAGTATGCAAATATATATATGAATGTGCTTAAACATATCTATCTATATATAATTTATATGGTATATAGACATCCTTTTATAACAAAGTATACCAAATATTGGCATGACAATCTTTTAGTAATGATATTATATTTTATTTTTCACATTTTCTGTATCATATTTTCCAAAATGTCTAAATATAAAAACCAAATGCCATGTTTCTGTAAACCTGCAACTGCTGTAATACTAGTAAATTTTAAAATGCCACATTTTTAGAATGGATGTCATGTATGATTTTTCATGTAAAATGGGATTTCTAGCAAGAGAATCCAGTAAGTCTCACGGTATGGACAGGTCTCGTCTTATTATGAATTAGCTATAAAAGGAGACCTGATGTCCTGAGGCATGAAGGGAGAACATTCATTCCTTATTGACAGATCAATCACAGTAAATAAGTAAAGGTTTACAGAAGCTTCTCTGCTACATAAAATCTTATCTGAATTCCCTTTTCCTCTTTCTCTCTCTAACCTGCAGCATAAAAGTTTAACAGTTTTTTTCCTTGGGAGTATCTTGAAATTACAGGTATATATGTAAATAATTCTGAAATAGTTTGCAAATCAGGATCTTTACTGTTGTTTCAAGTCCCCACCTAGATCTCCTAAAGGAACATTGTTGTTCTTCTCCTTCAATGAGAGACAGATCAAACAAAGGAATCAATGGTCATTTTGCCCTGGATGGCAAATAACTCTATATTCTTTGTGGGAAAGAGCTAGAGTTCTTTAGCAATAAGGATAAATCACCTGTGCTTCTCATGCATTCCCAATGTCAAAAGCATTTCAAAAGAATTTTTACTATCATATTTTTCTGGGAAACAGTAAATCACCACCAGGGTAGTTGAGCTCAATTCCAAGTGTTCATGCCTTCACATTTTATTAAATCAACAAGGCTGCTTTAAATGGGGAACACTGACTTACGTCATTACAAATGATTATTACTGTCATTGCTTCACTTTTCTGAATTTCACTAAGAAGGCAGTCACTGTCCTTTGATCTGAACAGTGCTCTTCTTCACAGAAAGGAAAAGTTAGCAATCCTGCAAACCTATAATTGGAGAAAAGGTTTACCAGAGGTTGAGTACTTTAAGATATGATAGACAGGCCACATGTCACTAAGACTCAAAAATAGCAGGATAAAGGGCCAGAGGATTCAATTGTTCCCCATCTTTCCTTAGGAAATCTGACCCACAAGAGCTATGGTGATATAACTGTCACCCCATGTGTTTATTTATGCTGATTCAATTTTCAAGAAAGGCATGTACTGCACAGAAATTACTCTCTCATTAGAATGTGTTGCCACAAATTGGGGTGGTTTCTTAGTCACGTGGTACAAAATGGAATCTTGAGTCTCAGTTGCTTGTGAATCAGTGACATGGAGGCTTACAGCAATAGACTGTAGATGCTGTACACCTGGCTTTGAAATGAGGCAAGCCAAGGCAAGACTGGAAATGACACGTATGAGCATAGAAGACAAAATACAAAATCAGAGTAGAAGAGTGAATCTGTTGACACAAACGTCAGATTTTGGGTTTGTAATGTGGTGATTTAGTCTTGGGAAAGACAAATCCACAAACCTGACTTCAAAAGAGCCTCTGACCCAACTGAATTATATTCACAATAATCCTCCTGGATGATGGTTCTTTATTACTTCTTAGATCAGGCCCTGCTAGCTCTAATATCTGATGTGTCCTTATAGTTTGCATGCTATGCCATTCCCAGCCCAAATGTGTATCTTTTATTATTGTTTTGGTATTCAACAATAACCCAATCCTAACTTCAGGTTTGTTCCCCAAAAGAAGGATTTGGCATCCTCCCCACATTGCCTTTGATATCTTTTGCTGATATACTGAAGCCCACATACAGGATCAAGAAAAATATTGCAATAATAAGTGGCCCACATTGATTGGATAATTTTCTAACCTCTCCACTTCATATTATCACTGTCTCTGGTTGTACCCTGACTGCTCTAAATCAATTACTGTTGAAAGGAGAATTTACATCATCTTTTTTAATGTACTGATGGTTTTCAGACTTTAGTGTGTACAAGTACCTGGAGAATTTATTTTAAAAAACAGCTTCCAGGTCCCAGCCCCCAGATGTTCTGATTTAGTAATTCTTGGATGGACTCACAAATCTGTATTTTAAGGACATGTCTACACAATGAGAAATGCTGTTGTAAAGAGAACAAGAGGGGAAAAATAGGGGTCCTTGATAAACCGGGGGGAGGGAGGGGGTTAGAATGCCCTCTGGAACTTAAAATATGAGGCCATGCATATCTCCTTCATCTTTGTATCCTCAATTCTAGAAGAGTATTCAATAAATAAGTGTGGAATAAATGACTGAATGAAGGAATGCAAACGTAGAGAAGACAAGTACTGAGGCCAAAAGAGACAAAGTCAGAGAGAGAGAGGGAATGCTAGTGCAGTAGGAAGAAACAATCTCATTTTCTCCTCTCTGCTGATTTATACCAAACTAAATGCTGCATTTCATTACTCTTCAATTTTTTTCAGTCACATAAACAAACCCCCCACAACAGTTTGCACAAATAGGACATTTGGTTTAAACCATGAAGAAACCCTTTTACCTATTTGTATTTATTTTCTAAATCTCTTTTATTTCTTCTTTAGAAACCCACTGAGTTAGTATTAAAAAGCTAGGAATAGAATTGCTTTGCGAAGTCTAATATATGTTCTATTTGAAAGACCTGCTTTTGGTGTCTAAGAATAATTAACAATACACTTTAATTTATGAACGGCTATGCTCAAAGGTCCTTTATCAGTGGGAAGTGTGGAGAGAGAAAGACTGGGAGGCTAATGGAAACTTTCATGTTCTTGTACTCAGCTCTAGGGTAACATCCAGGAGTGGCATCAAAGAGGCCAGAGGAAACTCTTCTGAGCTCTGTTTTACATATGTGCATAATAAATCGGTAACCTCCATATTTTAAGTCTTAGACAACCCTGTCTCCCCTCCAGTGGGTATGATTTAAGAATAACAAGGTGACATGAAATTTGAGATGAGAGAATATGTGAATAAAGAAAAAGGATGGTTGTGAATAATTAAATGGAGGGGAGAAGGGAAGAGGAGAAAAAAACTGACTCATGGGGGAGCAAAATGTATTCATCTTTTCTTTGTCTTATCCATGCACTGTACCTCTCAACTGGGAAAGCAGATGTCTTGACACTCAAAGGAGATAAAGGTGGCAATTAAATACTGACAAGAAAAATAATAAAAATAACACGGAAGAAAAGAATAGAAAGGGAAAGACTGCCTCCTCCCTCAACTATATACAGCCATCCTGACAATGCTTTCCCCATTTATCAACGTAAGAAAAGCCAAAGGATTCGACTTTAAGTCCTGAGCAGTGGGAGTTTTTGAATCATCCAATAAATGGGTCTAGTTCTTTTTCACGACCACCTCACCTGTCTTATCTTCCACACCTCACCCACCCACCACTATGAATCAGCCACCTGTCTGCACCAGGATCTGCAGTGAAATCCCACGTCCTACTGCACCAGTTCTATTAGGCCATTTCTGTACACAAGACTGGCCCCAGGCTCATGCCCATGGCCTCTCTATCTACTGCCAACTGCCCCAGCCAAGCCCCTGACTGTCTTTGGAACATAGTGTGCCACATAACCCTAGGTTAACCCCCCATTAGCTACCATTCCCACTTATTGGGGATAGAATCATGAACCCCAAAAAAGACTTGTCCAAGTCATAATTCACATTCCTGTGGGTGTAAACTCATTTGTAAATAAGACTTTTGAATATGTTATTCTTAGTTAAGGTGTTTCCAGACTGAATGAAGGCAGGCCAATATGGCTGAAGTACTTATAAGCAAAGGAAAATGGTGGCGGCAGGAGAAGCCAGAAGTCAGAAGCCAGAATTATGAGGCAGACTGCTATGTGATGGAGCAAGATATGCAAGCTAAGGAATCCCAAGGATTGTGGCAAGCCAGCAACAGAAAGCTACAGACTCTGGGAGAAAACATGGCTTGGTGAGACCTTGATTTTGGACTTCTAGTCTCCAAAACCATGAGACAATAAATTCCTGTTGTTTAAGCCAACTTATTGTGTGGTATCTGTCATAACAGACCTGACAAACTAAGACACCACTCCTCCTTAGGTTCTGAGTGCTGCTGGGGAAGATGCAAAATGAAAAAGACATGGTCTTGAAGAATATTTTTTTTGCTAACTTCAACTGCCACTTCCCAGTAGGCCTTTTACTCCAAGTTGCCTCCACTAGTGCTTCAAGCAACTCATCTCCTCCTCTCTAAACTCAGTCCTTAATTTACCTGCCACATCCTACCCTCCTTCTCCAGTGGGACAGCTCTTACCTTCTTCATTCATTCACTCCCTACTATAGGCTCTTGACCTTAAACTTCTGGTTAATATTAATTTCGTTCCTTCCTCTCATGGCCAGGTCTCTGGTGGTCTGACTGCCTCTTCTCTTGTTTCCTTATTAACTTGAAATAGTTTGCATCCTGCCCCCCTTGGGTACTGAGGGCACCAATGAACCTGTACCCACTCCTCTATAAAGAGACAATAGCCCGAATCAATAATGACAGTTCCTTGATGCATGTCCTCGGTTACCTCTCTTCGCTTTGACACTGTGAAAATCCTAATCATCTTTTATGGCCAGGTACAAAATTTTCTTTCCCCAATTTCCCCACTTATTTCACAAAGATAATTCTATTCTCTCCTTTCTAGAGCCCCTCAGCACTCTGTGCCTCTGTGCATTGCATGCCTTTCTCTCTCACTGGACTGTAAGCACTGGGAAGGCAGGAAATACATCACAGCCTAAAGTACACCTCTTTGCATAGGATAGATTTTCAATAAATATTTAAGAACAAAGCGTGTTCAACATTTCTTTCTCGAACTTTTCTCCCTGCACCATTCTGGTTTCCATCTCTCTAAAATAGGTTCTTCTCTGCTCCCACACTAACTTCTTTTCTCCCCTCCAATCAACACCGATTGTCTTCTTCTTAGTATTCTCTTTCTCTCAGAGCACATACTCTTTCTCATTAGAGTATGCACTTAATATTTCTTCTTGGGCGTCTCACTATCAGCTCAAATGCAAGAGGCCTTTAACTAAAGTCAACACCCTTGTTCTCTAGGTAAATTCTTGCCAAAACACATCCCCTTTCATTTTCCCTGTACGTTACTATCTCCACTGTTTTTCTGTTACCCATGTTCAAAACATTGCAATTTATCTTCGACTAAATTTCTTCCTTCAACATATCTCACCCCCAGAAGTCACTGGCAATTTTTTATGAAATGCTATCCTTTCTCTGAAATGCTGTGAATCCATTTCTTCCTGTCTATTACCACTCTCAAAACCTAGTCTAGGCCCTCTCCTTCCCATGATTAGATGATAACAACATGTTCCCCAATCTATACTCCTCCTTCCTATTCCAACCTCTTATTGTAGAATTTATCCTTAATCATTACTGTTCATAATCCTGCCCCAGACCTAAAACATTCAAAGGTCCCCTGTTTCCAACTCTTTCAAGTCTAAAACCTTCTGCCAGATTAGGTACAGAGTTGAAATATAAGCAAATTATTTTGCATTCATTGCTCCCCAAAATGCTTATTATCTCCTGGTCACCTGGTTTCCTCCTGAGTCAGATACATGCAAATCACATCCTTATCTCAGAGCCTTTGTAGTCACAAAGCCTTGGATTCAAATCTTGTGTTCTTCCCTTACTAGCTGTTACCTCTGGTAAGTTATTTAACTTTTAAACCTCAAATTGCTTATTTGTAAAATAAAGATGATACCTAACTTACAATCATAATAATGCATCCAAATGATGAGCTCCTTACATTCCTTCTCTAATACTACAGTGCCTTGCACAAAGCTGAGCAGAGTATAGGGATTCAATAAATGCTGGCAGAGTAGTTAATAGTGCATAGCTCACCAACAAGAAATGACCTCAACAATAAAGCAAAATAGTATTAAATATAAAAAGAAGAGAAATATAGCTAAGAGGTTGAAACAGCTCTTTATGGAGATTTAAAAAAATGAGAATGAAAAGTAAAAGGTTTTCTAGAAATCCTGTTGTGAAGGCCCCTAGTAATAAAGGCATACATTAAAGTAAGAGAAGATGAGTCAAAGAAAAGTTTCTAGTGTTTCATGATATATTCAGAGGTACGTTAGGGATGGCCATGCTGCCATCTACTTTCAGTTTAATCTTTTTGTGTCTTTCAGTTTTAATCTTTTTGCCCCTTAATGGAGAGTCAGACCATTTTCTTCATCTCTTTAGTTTCAAATGAGGCAAGGACAATACTATGACAAAAGAGAATGCTACCCCTCTGCTTTCTGTTTCCCAGAGCTTTTAAGCCTATAATTCTCTCCTTGATCGCTGCATAATTATCTTCATTATATTAGATCACTATATTATCCTCATTTCATAAATGAGGAAACTGAGGTTCAAGAAGATTAAGTGGCTCACCTTCCTAAGAAGTCCTCTTAAGATATTAATGTGATTAAATCCCTGTTCCTGCAATAGGCCAGTTGTAAAAAGCTCTTGCATCATATGTGCATGACAAAGATTAATAACCCAAAATTGCTATAAGATAAAGCATGTAGATTTGACAGTATCAAATATTCTCTATTTTGTCCCCCAGAAACATAAAATTCTTTCCTTTGGTGTGGTTGAAGTGGGTAAAGGCAGTTCCATTCTTTGCAGTGATATCTATCTACCACAGCCCTCTTCATTTTTTTTATTTTTTGCTTGTAAATTTAACAATTAGCTATGCCGACCCAGCTGTGATGAACTGGGCACTCTTGAATGAGGGCTTCCAGGAAAAGATTCTGACTTGGAGCTAGAAAGACCAGTGCCAGGGCACTAAGACTTCAGATGTGATCTTACAGGGGTTGACCAGCTGCCCAGTGTCCAAAGTTCTAAATGTTTTCGAACTGGTGACAAATAGAATTTGACCTATGTGATAAGCCATGACAGTAAGTTAGGAAAATGCAGAAGGTGATAATATTTAGCAACAAATGTGTACATAAGTCTAAGTGCCAGGAGTATCAATCACTTTACATCAGAAACACAGGGAGGAAAAGACAGGGCCCAGATCCTGAAGAAATGGAGATGGAAAGAATTGGGGAGGTTATCAGGCCCCCAGGGAAAAGAGATGATGCTCAGAAAGTTTTAGTAAAAGCAATGAAATAGAATGCTAATTGAGAAATGAAAACTTCTTAATAATAACATGACTTAGTGGGGATTATGTCCAGTTGCTGTTTTAGGCATTTTACATATAAAATATAAATGAATACTTTCAGTCATCTTATAAAAACAGTATTATAATCCTTATCTTTAAGAGGTAGTAGAGTGAAGTTTCGAAAGTCTGAGCCCAGAGGGAATTTTAGTCAAATGGGGATTAAAAAAAAGTACTTACTTCAGATTATTATTTTAAGGATTGCATGAGTCAATATAAAGAACTTCAAAGAGTGCCAGACACTTATTAAGCATTTAGTGAATGTTAACTCCCAGTTAAATAAATATTAATAAATAATAACAATAAAAGAAACAGAGACACAAAGTCCTAAAGTAACTTACTCGAGGTCAACGGACACACCTAGAAGTCACCTCCCCGCCCTTGCCTACCCCCTTCCTCTTCCCCTCTTGCTTGATTTATGCAGATGCTTCAATATGTTTCCATCCCGCAGCCCAGGGGCACAGGGGTACTGAAACCAGAACAAGCAAGCACAGCTGCTTGCCAGGGCGGGAACGCTATACAAAGTTTGCTTGATGTATGCTTTTTGCCAAGTGGCTGGGACCCCTCCCCCTGGGTTGTGTAAATACCCATCCCTTGGGCAGCATAGGTGTCTCTCTTCCCCAATGCGAAGTGGAGCTTGTGGAACTGCCATCCCCAAGCCACCCTCTGACCCTGACCAGTTGGTCTCCCTGGGGGACTGACCATGATTGGAACTCTTCTCCTGTCTTTTGGATCCTTTGTGTCATGTAAGTAATAAAGTGGTCATTTGTTGAGAATTTCTGTTCTGTCTGAGCCTGTGTTCCCACAACACATTGTTCAGCAACTCGCTCCACAATTAATAATTGGTAGAGTCAACATGTGAACTCAGTTCTGCCCGATTCCAAAATGCTGAGTTGTAAACATTGCACTATAGAACAGAGACCCAGTCATACCCATGAGGAGTGCAGTGCCAGGGTTGGGGTGGGGTGAAAGAAACAGGAAGCAATGGATGTAGAAGACCACCCCAGGCACACAGCAGATGGGGTTTTAAGCATTAAGACATCTGGCTCCAGCCGTATTTCTAGAAGGTGCTCCTAATACTGGTCATGTTTGATTAGGATTAGCTCTGGTTCTGGGCATGGCAGATCTGCTGGGCAAATTGGTCATTATTTGTAGCTGAGGGGACGAGAAAAGGCAGATACTAAAATCGAATAAGAGTAAAATGAAATCAAAAGAAGTCTTAAAATAGACAAAACCTGTCTGGGGATATTTGGTTTTGAAAATCACCTTGAAGATAGCAGTAGGTGGGGAAGTTTAGAAAAGATTATGGAATAATTTTATGTATTAAGTAGCAGATCTTTAATCCAGACATTATAAATGATACCCAGGTGCAGATTGTAATATGCCCATGATCTGTTATATGCCAGTCTATTGGCCAGTCTTCAGTCTTACATTGACTGATAGACACAGAGCTTTTAAGCCTGTTAAGCTTTTAAGCTGTTAGAGCCTCCTTCTAACCCCTAACTAGTTATTATTTTATGAACTTTTAAAACCAAAATTTTGGCTGTAAAATTTTGCATCCAGCTTCACGAATGCTGTAGATTGAACTCTACTTATAGGTAGGTGTCTTTAGTACAGTGTTGGGACTAATCCACCAGAGATTTATCCTTGTTTAATTGTGAGAGATCTACCATCTTGTCTTTAAAAGGACCAGAAATATGAGTGGGTATGTATACATTCAACTGGGCATTCATATAATACTAACCAATGTTTAAAATACCATAAATTGTAAAAGGGTTGCTCTTCATAATTAACTCGCCTAGTATACATGGTGGGTAGCAGACACAACATCAGCAATGCGGTAAAGAAAAGAGATCCAAGCAAATCTGTGATTGTTTTTATATACATGGCTTTTGTTTGTTTTTTGTTTTTGTTTTGTTTTTTTTCCCTGCAAGTGATCCTGGCTCAAATGCTTTTGAGATGGAAACCAAAGAAGTAACAGTCACATTAAAAAACAAAACAAACAAACAAAAAAACCAGTAAGCCTCACAATTTCCAGCGCCTCCCAGGAAATTTAACAGAATATGAATAATTTAAATAAATGTTAAAATCTTGCAAAACTGTAGTCTTATATCTAATCAGATAAAAGTTGAATTGTTTCAGACAACAAATATTTCTTCTTTTTTAAAAAATTCTTGAGACTATCAGGTGAGTGTTGCAAGAAGTAACGATTTTGAAAATTAAGGAAACTTTTCCATTTCAGTGATGCCAATTTTAACATTTCACAAAGGGTCTTTTTTGCATTCTAATTATTGTTCTAATTCTATTAACACTTTTTTTAATAGGATTATATTGGCTTTTCTAATGATCACTAAAACTTTCATTTGCAATTTATCACTTCATTAATCTTGATTACTTATAATTAATCAAAAAGCTTTGTCCTCACATTTAGGTCTCAGAGATGTTTATTTATATGGATCTTATGAATAGTTCACTAAATCTGTGTTGGCATTTTTTAGAAAATCTGGAAACTCTTAGGCTTCCTCATCTGAGATACAGTATAGTTCAGTGATTAAAATCTTAGACTCTGGACTCAGACTATGTGGAATGAAAGCCAGTTGTTCCCCTTTCTAGCTGAATGTTATGGGTCAGGTTATTTACCCTCTGTGTACCTTTTTAATTTTAATTCACAAAACTGGACTCAAATTAATAATACCTATACCTCATATATAAATTATAAGGATATAATAAAAAAAAACATGCACAAAACAGTTAGAACGAGGCTTGGCACATGAAACGTTTTAAATAAGCTAGATTTTATATTATTTGTAAAATAGAAACTATTAGTCAATTGTGGTTTACATTGGTTTTTCGAATCAGACAAGCTAGGGTTTTAATTCTTGTTCTTCCTTCTACTAACTGCATGGTATTAGACAAGCTATTTAACAATCTTGGCTTCACTTTCCTTAGAAAGGTAAATATAGATGATCGATGTAGAAGAAAGATATAGGTATTGATGATATGGATATAGATATATATGTCAATACTACTTCTCAAGTTTGTTCGGAGGATCAAACCAAAATATATTTAATAAGGTTAGCACTTGTTATATATTGGCTGTATTTTATTTCTATGGAAACATACTATTTTTACTTACATATATCTAAAAATTATATGAAACACTGTCTTTAAGGCATTTATAATGTTTGATTTAGATTTTTTTCTTGTAATATAGATAAAAAAGACTGTCATGTCTTGAATGCATTCGCTCATTTATTCATTCAAAAATATGTGAATGACTAGCATATACCAGGCACTACGAAGAACTGGAAGTAAATACTAAAAGGCCCAGACCCTGCCTTCCAAGGAGCTCTAGGACTAATAAGGAAGGCAAATAAATAATAGGCAATGATGAAACTTGCTATGTCCTGTGACAGAGGCATTTGTAGAGGATAATGGAAGAGCAGAGGAGTAAGAACGGCTTCTCGTACACGTAGAACCTGAGCTAATTCTTGACAGAGAAGTAGGTTTTAGCAGGAATGCATAGAAGATGCACATTCCATTCAGAACAGCTTATGGAAAAGGACTTAGGAATTATTTTATAAAGCCTGTGGTATAAGGTGCAAGAGAAGAAATTCAGTTGAAGTGGCAGCACCAGATCCTTAGGAAGCACACAGGTCATGCTAAGGAAATCAGGAGCCTGCGCAAAAGTTCACCCAGGGCACGTATGTGAATTGATTTGCATTTAAAATTTATTCTAGTAGGAAGTAAGAAGTGGCCCCAGGGGAAGAAAATATGGAGATAGAAATCCTGGTTAGGAGATTGTTAATGACAAGGTGTCAAAATTTTATACAAGAATTAAGCATATTTGATTTATATTTATATTATTTATATTTATACAATAAGCTTAAAATTGGGGATTATGATATATTGAATTGTTTGCCCCAATAAACATGTGTTCATAACATTAATCCCAGTGGATATGAACTCATTTTAAATAGGAGCTCTTGAAAATGTTATTTTTATTAAAGTATGTCCCAGCTGAATGAGGGCGGATCTTAATCCGTATTACTGGAGGCCTTACAAAGAGAACCTGTAAGTCACAGAAGAGAGAAAGGAGAGAACATCAGGGAAAGCAGAGGACCATGTGACGGAAGCAGTGATACAAGCCCAGGAAGCCCAAAGATTGCCAGCAGTCCACACAGGGACACTATCAACACCAAGTCTTCTAGTTTCTGAAACTGTGAGACAATAATTCCTGTTGTTTAAGTCAGCACCATTCAAGCAAACTAAGACAGGGGTAAATCTAAATAAATTGTTTCACATATCATATCACATACCATAAGTTTTCTTCGAAGTTGGCAAATACCCTTTGAAACCATGTTTTAAAAATTCATTGCATGCTTTCAGAATCTAAGGAGTACTAGATTGGATGCTGTCACCCATACAAAGTGGGTATGCAACAGAGTGCCCCAAAGGTAAAGTAGTCAGACGTGGCCCTTTGCCATAAAGGCATTCAGAGCTTAGTGGAAAATACAGACTAATAAATAGTGAATTAAATTTCAGTGTTCTGGGAAGTGGATGTGGCTCAAGCAGTTGAGCACCCGTCCTACATGGGTGGTATTGGGTTTGGTTCATGGTGCCTCCTAAAGAAAAAACAGACAAAAAACACAAACAATGAGCAAAAAAACCCACAAAAAACATAAAACAATGAGCAAACCGAGGGAGCCATCTGGAGGTGAGGGGAATTTCAGTGTTGTGAATGTTCTGTGACGGTAGAAGGAGTTGCTGTGGCAGCACATAAGGGAAAGACCTCTGGGAGGTATGAGCTTCAGAGAAGTCTTCCTGCAGCAAGGGCTGTTTTATGGACAACTGAAGGATGAGTGGGATCTAGCCTGAGGAGTCCAGGTAAAAAAAAGTGTTGTAGGTAAACTCAGATGTGAAGGTCTGAAGTGAAGACAGGATCTGGCCCGTCCTGGGAAAAGAAAGGAGCTCAGTGTGGCTAGAGCCTAGCATGGGAGGACGGAGAAGGGCAAAAATCAAAGGTCAAGAGATAAGAAAACACATCATGAAGAGCCCAGACATCATGTTAAAGAATTTGTACACAGGCAGATTTTAAATTTTAATATTTTCCCAGCTACTTTATAGAAAGGTTGAGTCTCTGAATATTTGAGTGGAAATTTGTCAATGGACAATACTACCATCCTTGAAAGCTAGAAAGGTATATTTCTGTAATATTACCAACAGCTAGCATAATTACAAATTAGATATCTTTATATTTGTCTTTTTATCTACCAAATTAACCTCATTAATTATAATTTTATTTAGACGATCGTTTATTTTTCTTATTTGCTCTATAAAGGACTTACAGAGATATGCTTTTCCCAAATTCTCCTTATCCAATAGCTTTTGATTTATACATTTTGATATAATGATCTTTAGGGCATAAATCTTTACGATTCATATCTTTAGTGTGGACTGTTTCATTTATCAGAATAAAATGACATTCCATGCACTTTGCCACCTTTTGTTTTGAGTTTGATATTCCAGTGAGAACCCCTTGATAGAATTTTTGCTGCAGAGTATATACACAGCTGTTAGTGAGGAAATGAAGAACTTTTTTTTCTTGGCTTAAATTTTAAGATCTTCTCTCTTTTTTTTTTTCAGTTTGCCTGATATTAATTTATGCTTTTATCCTTTCAGTGTCAGTGTGTTTTAAGTGCATCTCTTCTAAATAACATTCAGTTTGATTTATTTTTTACTATAATTGGGAGCCTTTTTAAATTGGGTATTAACTTATTTTCATTTATTGTTATAACTGATAAGTTTGATTTTTATTCATTCTCCTTGTTCTGTGTTTGCTGATTTAAAGAAAAAAAGAATTTTTGTTTTGTTTTTTTTTTACTCTACTGGTTGTATTTGTTGCTATGTTCATTTTTTTCTTTATTTGTGATTTAGAATGTATTAAACCTCTAAATTCAACTAATGCTTACCTTTAAGGGAAAATACACACATGCTAACATATTTTTCTATAATCACCACCATGAAATAATTCATATTGATTCTTTACCCTTCAGTATCTCCTTATTTCCTCTGATTGTTCTAGTAATAACCTAACTTCTGCATCATCCTTTAGTCCAATGTGCTAGATGTAGGAAGACATTCTAGCTTTTTAGTCTAATAGATACCATCATAATGACCATATCTCTATAATGAATTTGTTTCCATGTCCCAGATGCATCCTAATACCAGAATTTGCTTATCTGGTTAAAACACATTCAATAACAGCAATTATTAGGCCACATACATATACAATGGCCTATGAATGAAAGAAGTGATGTAGATATTATTTACTGCATAAGCATATGAGCACAGGGTGACAACCAATGAGTTCTTTTGGTGTTCCGTGAAAGTTCCTTGGCACTATCCCATCTGGAAGCACTGATGTTGGACCCAGATGTGAGCAAAGGTAAATCTTACTGAATCAAAGGAATCATAATGCTGATGGAATGTAGAACATTTGTACCTTTCTCCCCAGCAATTAATTTTATGCACAGCTATTTATAACTGAAGTTATTAGCAACTCCTACCTGATACAATTAATAGAAAATAGCTCGTATCATATATGCATACACATGACTCATGTCTATTCCTTTCATCTCTTTTTAAAAATCAGTATCTGTACAAACCTGAGTTAATTTCCAGATAAACACAGTCTAAAGCCAAGCCAGTGAGAAAATATTAACCAAGACAAATATCAGAGAGTGGTCTGTACAAAACCACAAGACACCCAACTCCTGGGTGCCAGCAATCCATTAATCAACATGCTTCTGGTAATATAGTTGCTTAATATACTTTTAAAATTTACCTAAATGTGGTTCTGGTTGATTAGAAGCCCTTAAGGGCTTAAAGTCTACTTATTTTTATGGTAACCATATAGGCTTTATACATCTTTTTATCTGGATTGCCAATTCCATCATATTTAAGGTGGCATTCAAAGAGAATATTTTTCCCAGCATGTGTAGTATGGTAATTCTAGCATTTTCATGGAATGAATAACCTAGATTTCTTCTTGGAGAAAAAAAAAAGAAACATATTGACCTAAGAGTCTGACTAGGGGCAAGGGATTTCAAATGAAGAGAGGTTACCCCCTAACTTCTAATGAGGTGTTATACATGAGAAAAAAAATTCATTCTGAAATAAGATGGAGTCATTAAATCTGAGTATAGTGTTCGAACAGAAATTGCTTTTGTCAGCAAGAGATGGCTATTCAATGATTTTGTGTAATATCAGAGAATCAGGCACTGGGAACCCGTCCCAATAGATCCTCTAATAAAAGAGGTCAAAATCTAAGAAGATTCATTTTATGAAAAATAATATTTTAATTCGGGAAGTAGTGTACTAAATAGAAAGAATTAGCACTCTAGCCCCTTTCAATAGCCTAATATGGACCTTAACATTGTTGGAATTGGAACTCTTTTCTACTTCAGTAAGACAACAGACCAGGTTAATGGGGAAAGGAAGACCAAAGGCTGCAGGAGACCTTGAATGCCCATCAAGGAAAACCCACAAGTGCCCTCAGGATATAGGGTTGCCAAATAAAATGCATTCAGTTAAATTTGAATTTCAAATAATAAGTAATTTTTGATATAAGTATATCTCATGTAGTTCATTATTACCTGAAATTCAAATTTAACTAGGCACCCTGTGTTTTTATTTGATAAATCTGACAACCCTTCACAGAAAGATTTCAGAGAAAGGGAGGCTTCAAGTAGTTTGGAGTCCTTATTTTTCCTTTCTTAAAACAAACTTATATTCATTACCTTACATATTTCTAAGGACACCTCTTAACTAATATCATGCAGTTTTATATGTCTTGGAAAAACAAGGTTCTCTTCCCTCCCAAATTGGTAAAATACTTTTAAATGTTTCTGAACTTCCCTTTTATTCTACTACATTCTTGCTTATTCCCTCATCAATATCTTTAAGCTCTGCTGCCAGAAATTAAATCCACTGAGTTCTCACAGACATCAAATTCAATCTTCTTTAAAAAATGTGATGTATAAAGGAAGTAACTTTTGGCTAACAAATGGCCAAATATGTTAAGAAAGACAGGAAGAAGGAAATAATCTGGTAATTAAAAAACAAGGAAAGAAATAAGTGTTTAAATCTGACCATTATAGTGTTGGCTTCTCTTGTAAGTAAATTAAAATTGAGTAAACTCACTGCATTTGCATATGTAGCTCAATCTAAGGATTTTCATGGCTTCTCTCTAATTCTTACAGAGACTCATTTTCTTGTGTATTTCTCAAGCTTTAAGATGAATGTACCCATTTATCTTGTCACTTTCACAACTTCAATTGAAGGGCCTTTTAACTGTCAGTAAGAAAACTACTGCTATTTGTAAAAAGAATTTGAGTGAGGCAGTTTGAAAGCTAGGAATGTTCCTCCTGCCCTGTTTTCCCACAAAAAGAAAAAGAGTAGCCTCCATTTTGGGAAAAGGAAAAATGAAATGTGCTTAGAGATTCATGATGCAAATTTAAATATCTGCTCTCAGACGTGTTTATGTGCTTAGGGATGGGGCATAGGCCATAGCATCGGACTCCTTGATGTAGCCTAAAATATAAAAATTATCTAGCCAAAAGTTCTCAAGGCAGAAGAGGTAGGTTCCTTCGCAGGTTCCCATGCAGGGATTCCTTGCACAGTAGTTAAAATGAAGGGACTCCATGGGATCGAAGCCCCCTCTCAATTAGAGGTGGAGTGGGCACCAGCATCCCAGAATCCTCAGGATTGGGGAATGAACTA
>JAQZBX010028494.1:0-27786 GCA_029593785.1 Cabassous unicinctus | reverse complement strand
TGTGTCTCATTGTGTTTCCTTGTTCTGTCTCTTTCCATTGCTTCATCTTGTTGTGTCAGCTCGCCATGGCAGCCTGTCGCATCAGCTCATTGTCTTGCTCCTCTTCTTTTAGGAGGCACTGGGAACCGAACCCTGGACCTCCCATGTGGTAGGTAGGCGCCCAACTACTTGAGTCACATCCACTTCCCAGGAAACTCTTTTTAAATAACTGTGAGCCCTTAACTTCTCAGTCTGTTTTATATCAGGTTCTGTGTTTGCCATTGGGAATAACTTAGAGAATAAAACAGATGTGGGTTCTGCCTTCATGTGACTAATTTCATTGATTCCTGTACCTTTCGTCTGCCAATCATTTCTCCCAGTAGTGTCTGGGAGAGCTTACTAAATTCTTATTGAAATTTGAATCAATTTGTGGATTGAAGAGTTAACAAAAATCTGCTTAAGCAGTGGTATGCCTAAGTAATTTTACTACCAGTCTTTCAAAAGTGACGACACATTACTGAGTTGTGACAAAAAATAAATAGTCCAAACTTTATATCCCTACCCCCTCTTAAATGTTTTAAGTCTGTTTTAGGCTCCTTACATTCCACATCTTTTTAAAAATGTCTTCCCCAACCCCCCTTCTGATACTAATTCTTGGCTTTATGTTCTTATAAATTTAGAAATAAGGTTTCCAAAATAGAACATGGAGTTGCTACACAAGATCAGACCACTTCTGTGTTACTGCTGTGCTGTCACATCTTTGACAGCATTTCAGACTGATGGTTTATCAGATAACAGCATCTTGAAAATTCATGCAGGTTTGCCTAAACAGAATCCTTGGATTTCTTCCCTGATGCTTTGGAGTTCTCAGTTGCTAGTTTACCCCTTGGCACATGATTTAGTTAGCCATATCTATAAACCCTTGAGCATGAGTAAATTAATAGTTTCTCAACTCCCTTTTCGGAGTAATTCCTAGAAAGAAAATTTGAAGAGAAGGCTTGGCATTTAATCATGTTAAATGAGATGAGCTTTGAGCAATGCTGTGCACTGTATCTCAGGATCTTTACTCAGATTTTGTGCCATGATTCAGAGTTAACTTTGATGTCACTTTCCATTTTTAAGTGAAATCATTAGAAATTTTATTTGGATTCCAGAGACAATTATAATTTATTATTTTTAACAGGTTTTGTATACCACAGCCTATTTTTGGAATTTTGTGAAAAATGATGATGATCTTAGTGTGAAGAGAAAGTCCTACTTGTAAAAAATACTTAATACAAACAGTACCACTCAGTAACAATACTTGCTGATGTAATCAAACTTGATATCAAGGGAATAATTTCCTATAACTTTTGAGCAAGGTTTGATAGAGTGTATTTGTTAGGGTAAGGTTCAGTGGCATGTAGTGAAGAATCCCAAAATATTGACATTTATTTCTATTGCACATAAAAGAGGTAGGAGGCAGTTGAGGCCCACGGCTCTACAGTTGTTAGAAATTCAAGTTCGTTCCAACACAAGGTTGTGCTTTTTTTAGGGTTGGCCCATATCCTTATAGTTTAAATGGTTGCAGGAGCTGTGGCCATAACACCCACATTCCAGGTAACAGGATTGGAGGAACGCTAAGGAAGAGTACACCTCCCTGAAATATGCTTCCTGTAAGTTGCAGTGCAGTACAGACAGATCTCATTAGGCAGAATTTAGTTAAATGTCCACATCTACCTGCAAGAAAGTCTGGGGAAAGTCTTTTATTTATATAACATTGTGCTCAGCTAAATAACAAGTATCTTGTTACTAAGAAAGAAGTGGAAAACAGATGTTGATTGGGAAGCAACTGGTAATCTTTGCTATAGGATGTATTGAGTCAGTATGTAGGCCCTCCCTCTTTCTAATTGTGTGGCTTTAGGCAAGTTAACTAACCTCTCCATGCTGTAATAGCTCCAAAATGAAGACAAGAATAACACAAAGGCATGGTTGTGAGGTTTGAATAAGAAGATACAAATCATTTAATACAGTATTTGGTACATACAATCACTCAAAATGTGAAGTTATTTTCTTTATCCAAATTTCCTTTGATGGTATCTTTAGATATAGCAGAAAGAGTATGAAGAAATCAGAAAACCTGAATTCCAGTTGTGTCTCTACTATTGTATCTTGAGTATGTCTTTCTTTAAAGTGGGGGGTAATATATGTCTGTGTTATTCACAGGATTATTATATACAGATTAAATAAAAGTATATATGGAAAATGTTTAAACAGTCACAATTTTACTATAATTTTTCTTCAGTCTTTTTGATAGAGGGATGAGATTGTTTGGATAGGAAAATGGTTATACTCTCATTTTTCATCCGTAATTATGTATATGTAATCATGTATCATGCACATAGCTGTCTGTCAGATTTTTTATGGGTATTAAAGGTGAAAGTTACCAGGAGAAAGTAAGAGTGACTGTGCCATGGTAGCTTTAGAAAAATATGTGTTCTCTGTTTTTGAGGTATACTATTTGAGAATAAAGAGGGGACTGTCATACATTTCTTTTTTGTCACTGCTTAAGTCATCTTTGATTAATATCTAGCCTCCTGCTCCTCCTTTTTACAGCATTCCAGTCTACTTTCAAGTTATTGTGGTAAAGAAAATGGCATTTTATAAACGCCTAAGCAGTGATTTTTTTTTTTTTTTAACCTGATGGCAGACTTTTTATGGTTTTATTTCACACAAATAAAACTTGAAAATAAGCTGCTGGTTCATTTTCCTTGCTGCGTAGCTGGGCATTGGGATTGGTGACTCTAATGGCCAGCTGGGATGCTCTTTCCTTGATGGCTTTGTGGTTCTTGGAAGAAATGCTGTGAGCAGTCTCAGGACAGTAAGATTTGTTGCACATCAGCAGCACTTCCAGCTCCTTGACATTGTGGACCAGGAACTTTCAGAATCTGCTCGGCAGCATGTGCTTTGTTTTCTTGTTGTTCTCGTAACCAGTGTTGGGCATCAAGATCTGGCCCTTGAATCTTCTCCGCACCCTATTGTCGGTGCCTCTGGATTTCCACTAGTTAGCTTAATTTTAACATGTCTGTCTGACTGGTGCCGGATGAACTTCTTGGTCCTCTTTTTAACGATCTTGGGCTTCACGAGGGGTCTGAGGGCAGCCATGATGCCAGGTAGGCCACCTCTGTAGGTTGTGCCAAGGAAGAGAGAGGCCAGAGTGATATTTTTAAAGGAACATCTTAGCTAAAAGATGAGACTGTATAGGAATTAACTATAGGGACTTTTGTGACCATTTACTGGGGATAATAATTAGTGGCTGATGGGGTAACTGGGCTAACAATTATTAATTGTTATTAATTTGTTACTATTTGAGACTCTTCTCTAAGATTTTCATCTTATTAATTTCCTGTACTTTTAGTTAAAAGCTACAAAGATTTCAGCGGGGTGGTTCTTGCTTACCCCCATCCTTTTTTTTTTTTTTTTTTTTTAAGGAGGTACCTGGCATTGAATTCGGGGCCCTCATAATTGGGAAGCAGGCACTCAACCACTGAACTACACCCGCTACACTCCCCTCTTGTTAATGCTTTTTTCCCTTTACTCCGACTCCTTTTCTTGTTTCTCTAATTCGCTATCAAATAAAATTTTGATAGCAATTTTGGGTAGAATAAGGGAAAGGAAAGGGGAAATTTTCATACATGTCCAAAATTGTTGTTTTGTTTTGTTTTTGTTTGAAAAGAATTGGAAGCCTTAGAACTCTTTAAGAAAAATCCTTGATAAACAGATCTTTGGTTTTAAAAAACCCTGAAGCATAAAGTTGGTGTTAAAGGATGCAATTTTATTAAGACAATATGCATATAGTGTGATTTGGAGGGAGCATCTTGGGACTTAGAATCAGAAAATCTCTTGAAATCCATGCTGTTCTACTTACTATTTTTTTTTATTTTAGGTAAGTCTCTTAATTTTTTTTTTTTTTTAATCTTTTATTTTTTTTACCAGGAGGTCCCGGGGATCGAACTCAGGTCCCTCCATATGGGGGACGGATGCCCAACCATTTGAGCCACATCCGTCCCTCTTAATTTCTTTTAACCTCAATTTACTAATCTGTAAAATGACTGTAATACCTGAATTTAATTGAGATAGCATATATAAACATGCTCATTAGATTAGTTATTCCTGTGTCTGAACTTTGATAAATCATGCATTTACAACATTGTGCTTCTATTATGTGACATATAATATCCTAGAAATCCTAGTTTCTGAGGATACATCGATAAGAAGCCTTAATCCCTCTCTGCACTGCCTTCTTGAATAGACATATATTAAACTTGAAAAAGACGAAAAATAAACAATAAAAATGTTCATGGACTGCTAGATTTGTTTGTGGAACCTTGTTTGAGAAACACTACTTTATACTGGGCTTATTCTATGATTGCCTTTCAATGAAGACTTATCCCTGAAAAAAGAATTTGTCTTTATAATGAATAGAATCATTTAAGAAATTGTCATCTACACGAAAACATAAAATTTAGGAATTCATCTTACAGCACTGGCAGACCCTAGTTAAAAAATCCAAACAAACCCTGAATTACAATGTAGTGTGATGTTTGCTAGGTATGTAAAATAAGGTAGTAGATTTTCAGAGGAAAGATGACTTCAGTCGTCAGGGATATATATTCTAAGAAAAGGGAACCATGAGGGATACATTGTGTTCAGAAAATTGGAAGTGAGAGAGAAAAGAGAGTAGAATATTTGTTCGGATGCCTTTATAATATTCCAGTATCAATATAATGAATGCACTGGAGATGGAGAGAAGGGGAAAATTGGGAGTGGGAGGGGGTGTGTGTGTGTGCGTGCTGTATGTTTATGTAGTGAGGGAAAGATGAAAGTCAGAAGTGATTCCCAGATTTTGGATTGATTGCCTGGTGGTGGCATTAATTAGCATGAGAAAAACAGGTGCTGAAGCAGGTAAATGAATAAAAATATCAGTTTTTTTTTGCATGTTCTACTTTAGGCAACATGGGCGGCATTTAGTTAGGGATACCCAGTAGGCAATTAAAATGGGGTCTCAGAACTTTCAGTTTGAAAAAGACATGTGGTAGGTCAGTGATACATTCAAGTTTTTATCATTGTTGAAACTGAATGTGGATGACATGTTTAGAGAGGGGAGAAAAGGACTTAAAAACTTCTGGGTGTTATATATGCTATAGTAGGGGAACTGTCAGGGGGAAAAAGTCATTGAAAAGGAGACAGAAAGAGTGCCCAAAACTTATTTTTTTTATTTTTTTTTTTAAGATTTATTTATTTATTTATCCCCCCCTTGCTGCTTGTGCTCGCTGTATCCATTTGCTTTGCATTTTTCTGTGTCTGTTTGTCTCCCTTTTGTTGGGTCATCTTGCTGCGCAAGCTCACTGCCATACAGGCCAACTTGCCTTCACCAGGAGGCCCTGGGAATTGAACCCGGGGCCTCCCATATGGTAAACGGGAGCCCAACCAGTTGAGCCACAGCCACTTCCCCCAAAACTTATTAATACACAAATTTATTATTGTTTTCCACAAACCTGCCCCAACTCCTATTCCACATCGAAGAGTGAATGATAACATTACAAGCATGTTTATAATAATTGCCAGATGGAGTGAATTCTTGTTTGTATAGTAATATATAATTTTTTCTTTTCCAACTTTATTCCTTTTCAGTCTTCTGAATTCATATGCTGTGTATTACCTGGAATAGTAATACCAATACTTACTAACAGTAAGATGTGCCTTAATAGTTTCAGATGGTAGATTGTGATTTTGCTTTTTCCTTACAAGAATAATTACCATTGGAAAGGGGCCACATAAGAAAAATGAGGGAAGAGAAAAGATGTCCTCAAACTTTCATTTTAACTTTTCTTCTCTTATTCTGATGCAATTTTTTTGCTTTCTCATTTGTCCTTCTGCAGGGAAGAATAGATTAAAATATTTTTTATATATACATTTGGAAATTTTGAAGTTTTGGCTCCAAATATTGAGCTTTTCATTTGTTTCATTTGACCTGATAAGAAAAATAATACTAAGCTTTAGATCTCAGGATTGTTTTCTTGAAAAATTTTGTCAGGTAGAAAAATTAAATTATCCCTAAGATTGCTCTAATATGGGAATTAACACTAAGAGTTGGGGGAAGTAATTAAAGTAATATTCTAAAATATTTTCTTAAAAAGAATATTGAAAATATTAAGTGTTGAAACAAGTTTGTTCATTTCCAACGTCCAGAAAGTGAACAAAGCATTTTATGTTTGAGTTCTTGATTTCCAACCTTTTAATTAGCCTTCCTTGAACTGTTTGATGATGACAGTGATGTTTTCTTTTAGTATATCTATCCAGAAGTTTGCAAGGGAAGACTCTATATGTTTATTCTATAAACATAATGTCATTTTATGTTTATAGAATTTCTGTTTATTTCAAAAGAGCTACTCTATCAGTTTATCAGTAGCATTTATTTGGTATCCGATATGTATAATTGTTTTCCTGGATTTTCTGGGGGAATAAAGAAACATAGGATGAGAGTTGGTTGACTTGAGTTTTCTTACAGGGAAGTACCGTACTTCCTGTGTATATGGACATTTGCAAACATCACATTTATCTGACACTGCTGGAGAATAAAATATTTCCTTTCAGACGTTTTATTGGGTAGCTAAGGCTTGCCCCTTTAAGTGCCAGAAAAAATTTTGTTTTTTTTACATGGGACTCTTATCTTCTTAGTGAACATAGTTTGACCTTTTCGTTAAGAATTGGGATTGTCAGTAACACTATCATTTTACTGGACTTTTTGTCACCTTTTTTGTTTTTTTTTTTCCTGTATTAGTGAATGGGAAAAATAGAATAGTAGATATTTTAGAATTATATTTTAAAGAAAGAATAAGGACACTGAGTAATAGCATGTTGTCCTGAAATAAACATTTTAGTGAATGGACATAGATAATTATTTTGGTTACTTAAAAGGCTTTTTCTCATTCTTAAATCATTTATACTATGTGATGCACACATACTAATGTAAGTACTATTATCTCATTTTTTTTCTGTATAGCTATAAATATGTTTATTAATAAAACGTATACCTAACAAAACAAAAAAAGAAAGTTGAATATAAAACTACAGATACAAGAAATATGTAATTGAGATTTCTAGTGATGAGAGAGATATGAGGATATATTATTGGTAATTGGAATCTCATCTATTTCATATTAAGGGATTTGAATTTTGAAGGCAAAATAAATCAGTGAAAAGTACATGACCAAATAAAAGGATACTCCTTGACTGTAAATAATACAGGGAGTGACATTGCAAGTTTTTGCTAATAAGTGACCTGCTGTAATTATTAAGCTGTAGTGCCAGCTTTTCCAGCCGAAAATGGTGAAATCGTATTTCAGGAAAGGTTCCTAGTTTCTGTATTTTTAGTGATATAAAAATGTTTTTATTTGAATAAAAGGGAAGAAGGCATTAAACTCTAGTTGCTTTTCCCTGTTTGTATAGTTAGTATATAATCACAACATTTATTTGTGTGAAAGCCAAGAATTAAGTAGATTTCTTGATTTACTACCTTGTACGTGTATTTTCTCTTTCATCTAGAGTTCACATTCAAGAAGAAATAATCTAGAAAAAGGAAGACGAAGCAGATCAAGATGTGTAGCTCTGTGGCTGCCAAGTTGTGGTTTTTGACAGATCGTCGCATCAGAGAAGACTACCCCCAAAAAGAAATCTTACGAGCACTGAAGGCTAAATGTTGTGAAGAGGAACTGGACTTTAGGGCCGTGGTGATGGACGAGGTGGTGCTGACAATCGAGCAGGGGAACCTGGGTAAGACTATACTAAGTTATCTTTTGGATTTTTGCTTAGAATAAGGTATATGGTGAATCTGCATATTTTAGGAATAATTAAGAAAAAGGAATCTTTACCCTTCCTAAGTATTATCCAATCTTAAATTCTAGTATATTTTATGAAAGAAACAGAAACACTAATATTTATTAAACACCCAGTATTGTAGTATTTGGGAAACCATTGAGAGGGAAATGAAAGATCTACTAGTTTTCTTCCATTTTTACTGTCTTCTTGTTTCTAAATACCTTGTTTTTAAGGTGTTCTAAGGAAATTTGTACCTTCTGGGGCCTTCTTAGTAAATTAATCAAAACCCATGTGTGATTCTTTATTCTTTATAAAATTAAAATTTTTTTTTGTTTGTTTGGATGAAAGTGGCCAAATGATTGGCTTGGTTGACAATCAGTATTTCTAGAATTTCATATATGTCTCAGGGTTACAAGGAGACAGTATCCTAGAAAACCATAGACATTCTTTAGGACTGACTTCAGGAATCTAAATCTTTGCTTTGAAAAGTTATGACTTAGTATGACTAAATTGATCATTTCTTTTAGGTAGTATTATATGGTGGCATGTAAGTGGAATTTTTGATTGGCTTTCAGAAAACCATAATTTATGAAAGTATTGCAGAAGAATATAAGCTTTTTGACTGGAGTCAGAATGAGGCCACATGGTTTAATTTATCCATCAATAAAATAAAATACAGTAGAGCCTTTTATTTGATATTGTAGGACTATTTCATTCATAGTTAGTTGGTGGATCCAGACTCTTGTCTGATTAATAAACTATACTAAGTAGAATTTCTTAGCAAATGACCACTGTGTTTATTCTCTGCCCTCTTAGCATTTATTTCAGCCTCAGTACCTTTCAGCAGTTATTACTGCTTTAGAAATGTTTCTTAGTTGTAGTAACTACCTTTATAAGAACAGTCCAGTTCTCTTTCTAATATTTGTGCCTAATCCTTATATCTAAACTTAGTTGTTCAGGTTCAGAAGATCTGGGATAGAATCTGGTTCATTCTTTCATTAAATATTATTTGAGCACTTACTGTGTGCTAGTTACTATGTGCAAAATTAGACATGGTCCCTATATCCTACATTAAACAAATGACCACACATAAAAATGTTCAATTATTATAACTATGGTGAGTTTTGAGTAAAAGGAATGGATGCCAATTTGCATCCCTCCTGCACTTGTTAAAAATGTCCTTGATCAAGTCAAGGTAAATCCTTTCTCTAAAATTCAGTATCTATGGTAATGTTTTTTCAACATAAATTTTTTTCAATTTAATTACATGTACAGCTGTTGTTGAAATTGGAGTCAGAAACTCAGATGCTTTGTTGTGTTAGGAGCCATGCTGTTGAAGTCTGTGTGAGAAGAGACAAAAGCCAATCTGGGGAAGCGGGTGTGGCTCAGTGGATAGAGCCCCCGTTTACCATATGGGAGGCCCGGGTTCGCGTCCCGAGGCCTCCTTGTGAGGGCACGCCGGCCTGAGTGGTGCGGTGGGCTGATGCAGCAACCTCACGGCAGGAAGCGGGTGTGGCGCAATGGATAGCGCACCTGTTTACCATATGAGAGGCCCCGGGTTCGCTTCCCGGCGCCTCCTTGTGAGGGCAGGCCGGCTCGCGCGGCGCCGTGGGCTGATGCGGCAAGACCTCACAGCAAGGGGGAGATAAGCAGACATGGAGAAGACACGCACCGAATGGACACGGCAGCACAAGCAGCAAGGGGGGGGATAAATAAAATAAAATAAATAAATCTTTAAAAAAAAAAAAAAATCCATGTGGATCAATAATGATTTAGCATTATTGAAAAAGATTTTGAGTTTTTCTGCCTCATAAAATTATGAGTTGGCATATTGTTACCTGTGGTAATTCATTCCAATAAGATGAATTCCCAAATAGGAATTTGATTATCCAGAAAGAATTATGGCCTAAATGGAAATAAAATAACTAACCCAATAATTTATTTCATTCTTAGAGATTATTATGTCCAATAGTTAGAGCTTTAAAATAAAGATTAATATTATGTTATAATTAATTTCTATTATATTAGAATTATTATTTATATTTATAAATATTGCTATACTATCTACTTCTTATAATTGATTATATTGACTCTAACCTGGCCTTATACTCTCTTTTAAAATCTGTAATTTCAATCCAGCTATTTTTCTATTTTATTTTACAATTTACAGTAAAGGACTTTTTAACAGCTAAAAAAACAGCCATTGATTATACACTTTGGATAGATCATATGGTATGTGAATATATCTCAATAAAACTACTTAATAGCCAAATAAATAATTGTGCAAAAACAGCCAGAAATAGCAGCTATGTATAGCAGGGGAAACAGAGAGATTGAGAGGGGAAGAATTTTCTTGTTTGTCTGTTTTTTGTTCATCATTATCACTGAAATAATGAAAATGCTTTAATAATGATTAAAGTGATGAACACACAGCTATGTGATTATACCAAATACCATTGATTGTACACTTTGGGTAAATTGTATGCTTTATTAATATGCATCAATAAAACTGATTTATATTAAAAAAAAATAGGGGGGTTGGGGGCAAAATACACCAAATATAAGATATGGACTATAGTTAGTAGTAATATTTTGATGATGCTCTTGCATAGTTTGTAACAAATGTATCACAATAATGGAAGGTGTTGGTGGAGGGGTGATGTATGGAACCCCTGTGTGATGTTATGCATGTTTATTTTATAAGTTCACAACTTTTACTATATCCTTGTTTATGTATGTTCATGTATGAATGCTGTATTAGTCACCCAAAGGGGTGCTGATGCAAAGTACCAGAAATCTGTTGGCATTTATAAAGGGGCCCATTATTTGGGGCAGAAGCTTACCGTCACAAGGCCATAAAGCGCAAGTTACTTCCCACCAAAGCCTATTACCACGTGTTGGGGCAAGATGGCTGCCGACGTCTGGGAGGGCTCAGGCTTCCTCTTCCTCCTTAGGCTCCGTGGTCCCAGCTTCTTCCAGTCTCAGCTGTAGGCTGGGATAAAGTTCATCTCTCTCCCGGGGCTCACTTCTGTCTGGGCTCAGCTGCTGTGGTCTCTCTACAAGGCCAGCTGTAGACTATCAGGCTCTCTCTTCCTGGGGCCTCTGCTGTGTCTATGGAGCCGTCTCTATTCCTCTGTGTTCTTCTCCTGTGTGTTTACTTACTGGGGCTCCAGCATCAAAACTCAAACTCTCTCCTCTGCCATGTCGTTTTCTCTGTGAGTCCCTGCCCACCAAGGGGGCGGGGACTCAACATCCTACTGACATGGCCCAATCAAAGCCCTAATCATAATTTAAATAAGTAAAAGCAAAACCTCTGAACCTAATACAATCTAATATGCCCGGAAGAATAGACCAATTTACAAACACAATCCAATATCTATCTTTGGAATTCATAAACAATACCAAACTACCACAAATGATATACTTCAATAAAAAATATATTTTAAAAAAGGATTAGAGGAAAAAATGTGGATGACATTATCATGACTATTATGGTGATATCACAGGCGTATACATAAGTAAAAAGTTATCAAATGGCATACTTAAATATGTTCAGCTCATTATATGTCAAGAACACCTTAATAAAGCTTTAAAAATAGTTCAAAAATTTTAAAAAGATGCAAAAGGCATAAACAATAAAGGAGAATATCAATAAATATGACTATGTTAAATGCAAAACTTCAGGCTTTCAAATGCCACTATAAACAGAATTAAGTGAAGACATAGATTGGGAAAAAGTCTTTGTACTATGCTTAACATACTAAGGATTAACACCCAAACATATATTTTTAAGAACGTACAAATCAATAGAAAAAAGTAAATAACCCCCCACAAAAAAAAAAACCATGTAAAGTACATTCAACATAAAAAAGCAAGACCCAATTTAAAAATGAGCAAAGGACTTCAATAGATATTTCTCCAAAGATATACAAATGCCAAATAAGCACATGAAAAGATGCTCAACATCATTAGCCAGCAGGGAAGTGCAAATCAAACCCATGGTGAGACACCACTTCATGCTTACTGGGATGAATATTATTTTAAAAACTGAAAATAACAAGTATTGATGAGGATAAGGTGAAAGTGGAACCCTCAGGCATTGCTGCTGGGAAAGTAAAATGGTACAGCCCTTGTCGAAGACAGTTTGGCAGTTCCTCAGAAAGTTAAACATAGAATTACCTTATGACCCAGCAATCCCAATTCTAGGTACGTATCCTAAAGAATTGAAAGCAAGGACCCAAATGATTACCTGTACAACAATGTTCATATCAGCATTATTCATAATAGCCAAAAGGTGGAAAGCACACAAGTATCCATCAACAGACGGATGGATGAACAAAATGTGGTATATACAAACAATGGAATATTATTCAGCAGAGAAAGAAATGCCTGAGGCCTGCCCTACAGAATTCAGACTTGCTCATCCCCACAGTTGCATGAGCCCAATGCCTATAATAAATCTCATAATATTTTCATTATATATATACACATACACATACACACATACACTCACACACATACATATATACCCCTGGAGAACCCTAACACACACCCCCTAGGAGCAGTCTCACCCCCGCTGAGAACATGTCGTAGCCATTACCACAGGCGAGTCTGTGTCCTGTCACCAGGGCCATCTCCTAAACCCCACGGAGGTCAGAACCACCTTGTGAGGAGCACCAAAGTGACTGGGTCCTCAACACCGGACCTCTGGCTGTGCGACGATGACCCTCCCCTGCCAGGCTGCCTGCACAGGGCACTGACCCCACAGTCTCCCTCTGTCACCCCGTTTTATCATATTCCCTTGTGCTACTTCCCAGCACAGAGAGATTCAGGGGAAAAGCTTCAGCTCATAAGGGAATCTCATAATCTTTGAATGCTTACTGACGCAAAACCTCATAGATGTCTCCAAGTTGGCAAACTGATAAAGTAGGAAATTTATTCACTCACTTACTTATTTGTTCACTAATCAATCAAGAAACATAAGGAGAGTGTTCTGTGCTGGACACTACACTGTGAGCCAGGGTGAGTAAGGAGTCCTGACCCACGGGGTGTTGGGAAAGGGGAGGTGCAGAGTGGCTTCCAGAAAGAACTAATCCTTGAGCTGAGTCCTGATGAACAAATACAGCCTAGTTTAGAGAGTAGCTGGAGGGACACCTGTGCAAAGACCAGGAGGCCAGCTGGGAGCTGGAAGTGTTTGGGGACCTGCAGCAGTTTGGCATGCTCGTACAGAGCACAGGCATGGAAACCAGGGTGAGAGATCTGGCAAGAAGGGGCAGGAAGAGGGAGGCAGTGGCCAAGTCAGCTGGCAAATAGCCACAGAAAAGATGTGTATGGTTCTTGAAGAGAAGTGGCACTTCAGGCTGTGCCCACAGAGGCAGACAGGCTCACTGGGGCTGCGGGGATTAAGGAGGGCTCTGCTGAAGCTGCAGAGAGAGAGGTGGGCCGCCCAGTTCTGTCAGGGCAGTGTGGATTGAAAATGAGAGAACTGGAGACAGAATCCATGTAGACCTCTTGAAGGGAGGAAGGCTGAGGGTCTGGGCATAAACCTACTGTCTAATAGAATAACTTCAGGAAGTCAAACAGGCATACGCATCTGAAAACTTGCTTGAGAGATGAACCCACCAAGAATTAGGATGAGAAGGTCTAAGTTGGATCTAAGATGCCTGGTATTTAAGCAGCAACTGTGCAGGAAATTGCCAGAGGTTCAGATGGGCAATCCAGTCCTGGAGGGCTGGAGAAAAGGACAAGAGGCACCTGGGGAACTGCGAGGTGAAGGAACATCCTCAAGGCAAACTCCCTCACTTCTTTCTAGTCTTTGCTCAAAAATCACAGATTCAAAGATGCTTACCCTGACCACTCTATTGAATATACCCCATTACCCTGATCTATTTCTACTTTTTGCTATGATATTTATTGCCTTCTGTGATAGTTAGGCTAATGTGTCAACTTGGCCAGGTAATGGCGCCCAGTTGTTTGGTCAAGCAAGCACTGGACACTTGCTTGCATTACTTGCAAGTAATGCAAGGACGTTCTGTGGACTTTCTTCATCAGTAAGTTGACTGCATCTATGGCTGGTTACATCTACAATCAACTGAGGAGACTGCTGTCAGCAATGAGTAACATCTCACCCAATCAGTTCAAGGCCTTAAATGGAGAGGTGATTTCAGCATTCAAAGAGAGAATTCCCATCTCTACTTCAGACAGCCAGCATCTCCTGGGGAACTCATCAAGAACCTTCATCAGAGTTCCTCGCTTGCAGCCTGCCCTACAGAATTTGGACTCGTACATCCCCACAGTTGCATAAGACAATTTTATAAAATCTCATACTTTTACAGGTATCTGTTGCAGGTTCTGTTTCCCTAGAGAAGCCTGACTAATACACCTTCTAACATAAAATATTAGTTACTTATTTATCATGCTTATTATTTATTGCCTGTGTCCTTCACAAGGATGGGGATCTTGCTCTGGTCTGTTTACTGATATTTCCCAAGCTTCGAAAACAGTGCCTGGTACATTGTAGGTACTTACTATATGCTTCTTAAGGAATGAATAAATTAACCATCATTTTAACAGCAAACTCATGAACGTTGACTGGCTGCCCAGGGGGCTGAAAGAATCAACTTCTCAGCTAGGAGCCTAGAGATTTCTTATCTCTGGGAAAAGGTGGAGAGACATGAAATGTGGGCACAGATGCTGGTAATGGCATAGCTAAGAGGGAAGATGGAAGAAGAGTTGCCCAGATTAAGATGTGAGATAGTTGGTAGGAGAATAAACAGACAAGAGAACATTTGAGGGCTATGGTCCAAATTTTAAGGTGAGATAAGTCAAGTGAGGCGGTGGTCAGAGAGTAGAATGCACGAAAGTAATCCGGTGTAGAGACAGTGGCTGCTGGGAATGAGAGGGTCTGAGAAAGAACCGTGGGCTGGGGGTGGCTGCAGAGGGTGGAGACAGGATCACAGAGGAGAGGACAAGGAACTGAGAGGCCAGATACACATACATTGAAATTTCCAAGAATTAAGGTGCAAGTAGTATTGAAGAAAGTGACAGAGAGCCAGTAGAAGAAACGTCAAGAAACAAGGGTCCTTACCAGAGGGTTGCAGTTGGCAGCAAGCGAAGGCAATGGGTGAAATTGCCTGACGACGTGAGATTTAGACTTGGGTTCTCCCAACCACAATGACTGAACTCCTTTTTCTGAAAGCCAGCCGTGAGATTAGGTTTCCAATACCTCTACCCAACCCTCAGCTCACCCTCTGAATAGAAATCCTGGATCTTGGATTGGGTTTTACCTTTTGCTGATTATAAGGATTACGTCTACCTGTCTTTTCTCCTTTCCCTCCCCAGCTTGTAGCTCATATTATGGCTTCCCCCTTAGCGTGGTACTCATATGGTATGTGGGATTGATGCCAGCACCAGGGATGGACTCTGAACTGGTCTAAACCAAGCAACCGCAGTCCTACTGTATTGCCAGAGACTGGTTTAGGAATTAGGCCCAGGCCAAACACTGTGTGGACTGGTTCAGAAATGGGCATGTGACCATTCAAACCCATGCAATCAATTAAGTGTGGGTCTCTGGGTTTCTAACTCTTCAGAGAGCCACAGGGCATGGGACCTGTCTCCTAGCAGATGTGAGCAGAGTAGCATGGAGCCCACTGTGAGTGGCAGGCAAACCAGGGTACTAGCCTTTGGATGAAGTGGATATTGCAGATCAGTCAAGACAGACAGAGTATGGACCCCTGAAGACCACACTGAGCCAGGTGATTAACCAGCCTGAACCCCACTGTATACTTGGACTGGTGTTATGTGAGCCATTCCCTTTTCTCATTAGTTAAGCCAGTTTGGGATGGAGCCGTGTTCTCTGCAACTAAAACACCCCTATATGATCCACCCTCATCTAGGACCAACCTTCAGTCTCATGGCTCTACACACTTGTCACTAGATGCTCAACAGAGTGTGTTTATCTCTACACCCATATAAACATCTTGAAAATTGTAAAACACAACGCAAATTGGAATTTCTAAGTATGATTTTTAAATTTGTATTTGTGTGCTCTATAATGTGTCCACAAATTAAACAGTGAGATAAACAATAAGCAATGTATAATTGCATGTACACACAGCCTCTTTAGCATAATCTTAACTAGGAAAACTGAGTGTTTAAGGGCAATAATGGCACTTTATAAGGATTGCTTCATTGATACATTACTACTTCCTTTGGCAGTGGAAGTTAAATGCTTGGGGGTAATGTTTAAGGATGAGATTTAAAAGCCTTCCTAATAACCATTAGTGCCCTAACAAAAATAATAAAAATAATGAGCAAAACGGGTGGTAAGCAAGCATGATGCCAAGGATATCACACTAGCAAATACTCCACATTAGTAATTATGTCCTTTTGCTGTGCTATTTTATTTGTAAGCCACAGGAATTGCTCTATAAATAGGACTAGAAAATAAAGCATGAAATTAAACTTGAAATCCCTATACTTTGCCTAATGTGATAATCTAAACATTGAGTTTCCTACACATTTTCAAGATGTAGATTTCACATTAATTTCACAAATGGATTTTTTAAAAGTTTTATTGTGTTAATATACAATATAACATTTCTCATCAAAATTTGATTTTAAAACAAATCTATTACAAATATTCTCAGATGTTAGAGCTTAAAACCTCTAAGACACATATATTCTTTTGCAAAAATGAAGTATATACTGTATTTTTACAGAATTCATGGAACATTTCAGAAAAGGCTTGTGTAACATCAACTAAAAAGTAAATAGATATTTTAGCTGAGGTCTTGTCTGTTGATAGCTAGAAATGATTAAAACAGATAATTAACCTATTTATCATCTAAATTTACTCCAGTAAGTTTGAGATAAAACTATCGAATGAATAGTCTAGAACATAGCAAAATAGGAACTGCCACCTCCAAAGAAAATTTAAAAATATTTTACTTCAGTGGAAAGTAATGAGCAACCATCTTTTGTCATTTATTCAAGGCACAAAGCTCTCAAATTTACATATTTATTTACTAGATCTACATAGTACCTTTCATCTAAAACTTTCCAACGTAATCCTACAAATCTGCCTAATTCTCCTCAAGGATCTCTGTAAGAGATTACATACCCATCATTTAAAGACACCCTAAAGTAAACAATTACATTTAAAAAATAACTCTTTTCTGTTTCAATCTGTTTCTTTCTCACCCACATGCACACCCACATACACACAAGCAGGGAGGAAAAAAAGATACCAAATTGATGAGTCTGAATAAATAGGCAGTAAGCATTTAGTGTAACATTTTTAAACTGCAGTCCTCTGACATATTTTCGAAGACTCTTATATTTTTCTACATGAATTATTAAAGTGTTAAATTTTAGCTTTCTGCCTTTCAATTCTAATCAAAGAAATTTTAATGTAAGCATTTTCTGGGCTTCTTGGACCTTCTTTATATCTCAGGATGGCAAGATGGTTTCACTTGTGTTTGTGTTCCCTGATTACAGGGCTGTCAATAATGATTCTGTAATTTTGGTGGGCTGGGCAGAGAAGGGCTTGAAAAATGCTACATTTTAGCCCAATAAAGATTAATTGCGTTGCAGACCACAGAAGGACTATATATTTTGCAATACTTGAAACATTGTAAAGGGTTAGGAGAATTGCACCCTCTCCAGAACAGAGTACTAGAAGCCTGACAAAGGACAACCTAAGAGGGAGGAGCAGACAGTACAATATTCACAAGGTGATTTGCAATTGAGTTTCAATGGCATTAATAATTTGAATTATATTGGTTTCATAATTTTGCTTTCGTTAAATACATTTATTTGATTTTATATTTGTAAAGAGCTCTAAAAAACCCTATATGTATATATATTGTTATAGTTTTACATATTTATAGTAAATGTGCTCAAGACCATTGAAGTTTAAAACAGGGAGCAGATGTAGCTCAGTGGTTGAGCACCTGCCTCCCATGTACAAGGTCCCGGGTTCAATCCCCGGTACCTCCTAAAAAAAAAAAAAAACCTTTTAACTAGTCTCCTGAATTCTTTTATTCACAAACACACAAAATGGGTTTCTCAATGAACCTCACTATTCCTCTGAAATCTTCTTGTCTGATTTTACAACAAAGTGGCATGGTGGGAAATTTTCAGACTCATGACAAAAGCTGGGCCCCACGCCCCACATTTTGATGTCATAAAATGCTGTCTGAGAACATATTCTATGACCTAGGTAGATTTTTATACACTAATATAGTTTTCTATGGCTCTGGATATGAGGGTGCTTAATGTTTAGTTCTAGCATTATAGTAGTCTAGAAAACAGAAACTGTGACACCGATTCAATTTGCTCATTCATTCAGCCACTATTTATTAAGTATATGGGGCACTGTACTAGATTGCAGGGATACAACACTGACTAAAGAAAACGAAAAGTGTGATATAACTTGGACAACCTGTCCTCCATTCATACCCCACAGCGGCCATTATCTCATGCAGAAAAATTCCAAAGCCCTTAGAAAGGCCAACAGCGGCTCAGCAAGCCCTCCTCTCCCCCCCTCCCTTCCCCTCCCTCCACCTCCCAAAGCCGACCTCATCAGTAAGCCCCTGCTCCCTTCCTCTCCAACCCTACCGGTCCCCTGGCTAGTCCCTGAACCCACCAGGAACTCACGCCCACATCAAGGCTTTTAAAGGGCTGCTCTTCCCCCAGATATCTGCATACGTCACTTCTGCTTCCTTCAAGCATTCACTCCTCCTCAGTGATGCCTCCATGACAAACTTCTAAAATTCTCTCCCTTCTCCCAACACTACTTTCCCATGCTATCTTGCTCTCACTCTGTTCCCACAGCACTCTTAACTCTGCATGTATTAAATAGTTTATTTATTATGTATATCCTACTCTTATATAGAAGATAAGCTCCTTAAGAGCCAGGATTATTTCATGTCCTGTTCACTGCTCTTTCGCCAGCAACAGGAGATGTGCCTGGTATACAGCAGGCCATCCGCAAACACTTCTTGAGTAAATAAATGAACGAACATTCACGGCAACATTCCTGCCATGACACCACTAGGGGACCTCTATCATATGTCACCCCGAGCAGGCCAGTGACTGACAGCACACCAACATGCAATTAACAATTATGTTAAAATAGCTTTTAAAAGGAGTGACATCATCAATATGGCGATGTAAGACATCTCCTGGGGAAAAAATTTCTCTCAGAATCAACTAATACAAGGACAAATCCTAACTGCTCAGAACCCTGGAGGACGATAGAGACTGGAGAAGGACTGCACAAATGCTGAATTGAAGAAAAGAAAAACAATTTCCAAGATCAGGCAGGAAATCTCCATCCTGGGCCCACCAGTCCAGACCCCTCCGCCTCCCTCGGTCCCACACAGCTTGGGATCCCGCAGTGGCAGCATGGCCCGAGCCCCTCCAGCCATGGATGGACACTACAGAGCTGCTCACAGCAGCAAGTCAGAACCCCACACACGTCCAGGCAAAGGGAACCAGTCCACAGACCTAGGGCAGAACACAAACTACGGAGTCACGCTGCATGCTGCATACAAAAGGGGCCCTGGGGTGGGGTGGGTAGAGACAACAGCAGAGCTGTTGGCAAAAGGTGTATGCAATGAATCCAGTTTCTGTTGGCTAGACCATCTGAACACAAAATGGACTTTTCTGGAGTAACACACCTTTCTGGACTGACACCGTCTGGTTCCCTGGGAGGGATACCCTAACAGGGAAGAAACAGGGGGCAGAAAAGCATCACAGGGAGAAACAAAAGAGAAAAAAGGGGTCAAAATGAACGGCTGTAAGACAGAACTGAAAAACGTAAGGAAAAGGGGGCACTGAGAATCACAGAATCACAGGAGCCTGGGAGAAAAGTCTGTACAAAAACAAACAGAACAGATCAAGATTCCCAGAGAAGGAACCGAGGAAAGGAAACTCTCTCCTGGAGGCTAAACAATTGCAGAAAAAGTGCAATCTTAAAAATTGTACTGCATTTCCAGGGCAAGAGTCAGATGAAGAAGAACTGAGAAAAACTGAACAAACACAGGCTACTTTAAAGGTCTAGAATTAGTTGGACCAAACGTCAAAGAAGAGCCTTAACACAAAGCCAATCAATAACAAAAGCCTACACAAGAGAGAGAAACTGACCTTCAGAGTTAACTCATCAAAATAATCAGATGCCCAGACATCAGCAAAAAGTTACAAGCCATACTAAGAAACAGGAAGATAGGTCTCAGTCAAGGGAACATATTAAAACTGCAGAGACGACACAGAATTTGGAACAGCTAATCAAAGAAGTTCAAACAAACTCCTAAATCAATTCAAGGAGATGAATGAAAAAAGGGATATAAAGCTGAAGGATACTAAGAAGACAATGTGTGAGCATAAAGAAGAATTTGAAACTTTAAAAAGAAACATAACAGAAATTATGGGGATGAAAGTCACAGTAGTAGAGCTTAAAAATACACTAGAGGCACACAACAGCAGATTTGAAGAGCCAGAAGAAAGGGTCAGCGAACTAGAATACAGGACAATCAAAATCATACAATCAGGAGAATGAACAGAGAAAAGAACAGGAAAAATTGAGCAGTGTCTCAGGGATTTGAGTTACAGCATGAAGTGTACAAATATACACATCATCAGTGTCCCAAAAGGAGAAGAGAAGGGAACGGGGGCAGAAAGAATATTTGATGAAATAATGGCTGAAAACTTCCCAACTCTTATGGAAGACATAAATATACATGTCCAAGAAGTGCAGCATACTACAAACAGAATATATCCTAATAGATCTTCTCTGAGACACATACTAATCAGAATGCCAAAATCAAAGATAAAGAGAAAATTCTGAAAACAGCAAGAGAACAGCAATTCCTCACATACAAGGGATCCTCAATAAGTCTAAGTGCTGATTTCTCATCAGAATTGTTCTCAAAAAGCATCACTGATTGATGCTGACACATAAAATCAGTAATTTTTCATTCTTGAGCCAACATATATATGGGGCTGAAAGGTGATAAAGAGAGTATTAATAGAAGTTGATTGGGAGTTAATGGTTAATTGGTACAGAATTTCTATTTGGGGTGTTGGAAAAGTTTTGGTGATAGATGGTGGCGATGGTAGCACAACATTGTGAACATAATTACAGCACTGAATTATATGTTTCAATGTGGCTAAAGGGGGAAATTTTTGGTTGGATATGTTACTGGAATAAAAATTTAAAATAACAACAAAGGACTGTATGTTCTATATCAACAGTGAACCATAATGTAAACTATGGACCATAGTTAATAGAACAATTATAATAATATTCTCTCATCATCTGAAACAAACGAAGAGTAAAATTCATGCAAAAGTTTACATTTTTAATAGCAAATAAAAAAACACCTTGACAAGTTGAGAGAGAGAGATTGCAGGAGAAAGGAAAAAGCTTTATATTTATATTTAGGAAAGGAAAAAGCTTTATATATATATTTAGGCACCTTTCTCCTGCTTTTAGAAAGAAGGCCCACTTTTTGTTTTGCTCTGGGTCCTGCAAATTATGTAGCTGATCTTGGTATGAATTTGTGGTTTTCAATATATATAGGTATAGAAATAAACATGCATCTAATTGTCTCTATGTATATACATATATGTACCTATAGATAGATATACATACAAATATTTACAGAGTATGTATATTCTTACATGCCTTAGATCTGTCCAATGGAAAGGCCTGGAAACAGTGACACTCCGATAGTAATGAGTTCACCGAGCACCCAGATGTTGATTTTTAAATAACAGTCTCCAGTAAAAGGACCCAGAGCTCTCAGTAGAATTCACTGATTCCAGGGCTAGGGCAGGAAAAGTACAAGATGAACCTTGAACACCTGGTTGTGCCAGAAATAAATGGCAGGGAACGTGTCAAGAGGACCAAGAAGACAACTTGAAGTGGTTCCCACTGATCAAATCTGAAACAATCTGAGACTCAGAACAAATAATGAAAACCCATTGGATAAAATAAGAGTCATGAGCCCATACCAATAAAAATATATGAATGAAGCACTTGAAAGTTTCATGAGGAACCTAGCATTTATATACTCTCTAAGTGACGCCCCATAATTCTTGTTAATTACAAAAGGGAAAGAATAACTTTACAATGGAGGAGCCTGGCAGACACCACTGTAGTCAAGTGATAGAAATGAACATCACCAGTGAAAAAAGAAAAACTAACAACATGAAATTTAGGACCTCACAACTTTATTAAGTGATTCACGAATCAGGTAGCAGCCCATTCAGGAATTACAGGGAGCAATTATGGGGACAATTAGTGAAACATGAATGGTATCTGAGGATTACAGGGTAGTACCTGATAAACGTTCACTTCCTCATGTTGGTGTGTCTTATAGCTATTTAGGAGAATATCCTAATTTGGGGAAAATACCTATTAAAGTATTCAGCAGTGATGGGACATTGCATCAGCATCTTATTCTCAAACGAATCTGGAAAACAAAGTTCTTTTACTGTGACTGCAACTTTGTGAATTTGAAATTGTTTCAAAACACAAAGAACAAAAAGTTTTAAAATGAAAAAAAAGTAAATATTATCTGACCTCAATGAAAAACAAAAAGAGTCTGGGTGATGTGCATCCTGGGCCTCCTTTAGGCTTGTTCCAACAGCCTAAACCAGTGGGGCCGCCTACATAAAACCTCTATTTCCAGTGTAGCGCACACGGAAAGCGCAAAGCGTAGAAACACTGCCACCTACTGATCTAGAGCAAATATGTTCAGGATAATAGAAAAAAGCCACAGCCCAGAGGCCTCTGCACAGGTGAAGAGCGGAGCTTTCCACGGAGATTAACCTTTGGAGGTGCTGGAGATCAAGCCGTGAGGAATGCCAAAGAGTCTGAGACTCAAGAGGAGGGAGGCGACTCTTGATCTGCAGATGAGCCTCCCCCATGTAGAACAGAGAATTTACGAGGAAGGAGGACTTCAGGAGAGCATAATAAAGAAGTGAGGATTTTCATTCCCCTCCCCAACCCTGGCAGCCTTGGAGAAGGCTCCTCCAGGAAACAGAAGATATGTGAGGATAGGTATTCAAGGACAGAAAGGCTGCCCAAAGGGCCACACTGGCCACAGGGCAGTTCTGTGCGAATGAGAAGCAGGTGCACCCCTTCCTGCCAGCAGAAGGAGCTCCGTGCCAGGGCAGGGGGAGGCTGGCAGCCAGCTGTACTCACCCCCAACCCCCAGACCTGGCAGCCTGGTGAGGACACAACTTACCCACCATTGCAGAGGCCCCGGCTACTGTTGAGCTTCTCCTTGCAGTGGGATGAAAAAAAAATTTTAACCACTTAGAAATTATTTGATAATTGAAATAAACAAATCCATCTCTATTTCACCAAATGCCATCATGACAACTGAATATAGCCATACTAGAAATTCTCCAAGTGCATATGTTCCTTAAACAGAGACCAGGTGTTTGAATACATGTAAAGGTTCTGTACGTTCGTCGTGCAGTTGAAGATGCGTACTGCTTCCACTTGTTTCCTTGGCCACATGTCTTGTGTCATTGGGACCTGGCCAGCTTTTAGTAATATTTGACTCATGAAGGATGCATTCCACACCTGGGAATCTAGACATTGCAAAAATGGGAGGGGATGGCGTAAAGAGGCTGGGCTCAGAGCTGAGCTCTCGTGGGAGAGCAATTCTGCGAAAGCAGCCGCAGCACTGGCCACTGGCTGTGCGCTCCTCACCGCGCCACACTAAAGGATGTAGCAGTCAATTTTCTTTTCGTACAGGAAGATCATAAAATTCTGGAACCGACAGTGACCATACAGAATTTTCAGTCTGGGGGTTTCAAACTGCATAGTGAGGACCCCCTCAGGGCCTGCCACATGGAGAGGAGAGTCATTTATTGAGCACCAACTGTGTACTAGACATGGCCCAGAGATTCAGCTTACATTCTTGAAGCTTATATTCTAATGAGGAAAGGCAGAGAGTAAACGGGTACATAAATAAATAGACAAGATAAGTAGACTCCTGCAAAGGACACAAACAGGTTTTAACAGGGCGGCCCGGGGAGGCATCTCTAAGGAAGTATGGCATCCAAGTTGAGGCCTAAAAGGCCATCATGTGAAGAGACCAGTAACTGCCCAGGCAGAGGGAATCACAGCTCACAGACTGGTCCACAAAACGCAGAGGTGCCAGGACGCCTGGAGGGCGACGCGGGAAGAGACTGAGGGAGGACGGAAGAGCCAGGTCCTGCCAGGCCTGCAGGCTCTGGGCAAAGAATTCTGTACTTATTCTGAGACCAGGGGAATAACCCTGGAGAGTTTTAAGCAGAGGAATATATACTTCCAGGATTGTGCTGGTCACTATGTGCAAAATATGTTCTAGGGAACAAGAATGGAGGCTGAAATACCATTTATGGGGCTTTGGAGAATGCAGATGAGAGTGCAATGATGAGAAGGTATCTCGGGGGTAGACTGACAAGACTTGGTGGTGCATTGGTAAGTAGAGTGTGAAAAAAGAAGTCTGAAGAATAACTTAGTTCAAACAACTAGGTGTCACCATTTACTGAGACGGAAAAGAGCAGGAGACGAGAGGATCTGGAAGCTGGCATAAGCAAAAGTGCAGTCTCCAGCGTGTGAACTCCGAGGTGCCCACTAGCCACTCAAGCAGAGCAGTCAGGCAGGGGGCATGACAGGCAAGTCTCGAGGCAGGGCCAGAGTTCGGGGGACCGAGGAGCAGAGCATTAGCCAGCACACCTTTGACTGCAAGGGACAACAGTCCAACTCAGCTAGCTTAAACAAAATAAAAACATAAATAGCACTTAAAATAAAATAATTGTAATGAAAATTCGCCTCCTTACCTAACCAGGAAACCCAGGCACGGGTTTTGGGGCACAGCTGGATTCAGAGACTCAGTGACACTGGGGCTCCAGCCCTCTCTCCAGCTCTCAGCTCTTCCTTCCTCCCTTTATCATCCTGATCCTGCAGCCAGCTCGCTCCACGGCAGGGAACAAGGTGCCACCATCTTGGGCCCAAGGAAGAACACCTTTTTCCCACGGTCCATGGGTTTACTCTTAAGAGACTCTGACTGGCCCATTTTGACTCATGAATCCATCCCTGAACTTATCAGGCAGCCAAAACCGTGGAGAACTCAACTACTGTGGGCCTTGAGCTCACCCTGTTGACCAAACTGGGGCGAGGCGGGGACAGAGCACAGTGGCAGACAGCCCTACAGCCCTGGTGCAGTGGAAGGCAGCTGTTCCTCCAAAGAACCAGCAGCATATTACTCAGACAGAGTGGGGACGGCTGCTGGATTAGTTAGTGTCCAGTTTCCTCAGCTGCTCAAGCAAACCATGAAATGGTTCAGCTTAAACAATGGGAATTTATTCACTCATGGTTTTGAGGCCAGGAAAATGTCCACATCAAGGCATCATTGAGGCAATGCTTTCTCCCCAAAGACTGTGCATTCTGGGGCTGGCCGCCAGTGATCCTTGGTCCTTGGTGAGTCACATGGGAAGGCACATGACTGGTTTCTTCCAGGCTCTGCTGATTTCAGCGTCTGGCTGGTCCTTCTGTGGCTTTCTCTCTGGGTCTGAATTTCATTTTCTTATAAAGGACTCCAGTAGACCTATCCTGATTGAGGTGGAACACACCCTAACTGGAGTAACCTCATCAAAAGGTCCTACTTACATGGGTTCAGATTAGATTTAAAATGTTTTTCTAGGGTACATGTAGCTTCAAACCATCACAGTTAGAACAGCATTAGTTGCTGTTAACACAGAAATCCAAAAATATCCACCTCTTGACACATGTAAGTGTTATTTCTGGAGCAAGTGTAGCTCAGTGGTTGAGCACCTACTTCCCATGTATGAGGTCCCGGGTTCAGTCCCTGGTACCTCTTTTTAAAAAAAGTGTTATTTCTTGCTCAATTAATCTAAAATATGTTTCTTGATCAGGCAGCCCTCTTTGAAAAAGTATTCAAGGACTCAGGTTCTTCTCTTTTGTATCTGTGCCATCTTTAGTAAGTGTGTTCCACAATAGTAGCACTCACCTCCAGCAAGCCAGCAAAGGGGGGATGAGAAGGTGAAGGAGACACACCTCTTCTTAACCACCTCTGGGCACAGCACAGAAGTAGCCATGGAGCCCCCCTGGAGGGAGGCTTGGAAAAGCAGCGGCAGGCCGAGCAGCCACTTCCCACCAGCCTACACCCTGGAAGGGAAGCTCACACTGCTGTTGGGCAGAGGCCACCTCTGCAGCAGGCGCTGAGCAGGCCAGGGTGGCAGAGGTCCCACCATGGCCCCGCAGCAGCCCCGTGCAGGAGGTGAAGTAAACGTGCTTTCCTGGGCGGTCTCTCTCTGCCACAGCAGGGCTCCTTTTCAGGGCTCTCCGCCCTAGACGCACAGGAGAGTCACAAGGAGCACTTTTAAAAACAATGCACGTGGACAGACCATTTGATTCCAGGTGTCTCGGGGTGGAGCCCAAGCATCTCACTATTTGTTTAAAGGGCCTCAGGTGACTCTAAGGTGCAGCCAGGATGGATAACCATTTGGTTTAAACACAGGGAAGACAAGAAGTAGTTATGGGTAATAAAGATCAAGCCAACTGTCCTTGGAAAGTCTAGTCCTAAAAATTCGAGGGAACAACACTGATGAGCCCATGCTCAAACAGGCGGCGATGTCTAGACCAATGGACCATCACTGGAGGGATGAGCTCATGAAGAACACGTCAGACAAACCATGAATGTTCACTGCAGGGCTCACACGCACGCTGGGTGGCAAGGAAACCATCAGAGGCCTTACTGCAGCAGAATGAACGGCAGATGGGGAGGGAGAAAGCTTGGCAAGAGTATAATACTCTTGCAAGGAGTCTGTCTCTGAAGGGAATAAGCAATATCAAGATCATCCCCAGAAGATAACACGGTGATGCTTCAAGGGAAAAGAGGCATACATGACGGAGAAAGCCCTGGAGAAGAAGGGCTGACACTTCGCCAGAGGTTTGGCATGCCCACAGTGAGAAAATGGGTCCCTCATTTGGAGTACACAACAAGCATAGGTCAGAACCTTGCCCGATTAGCCCATTTTGTCTGTAAATCTCACTTTCAACTATCAAAAATCTCAATTTGTTTACAAGGACCATGTAAGGAATCTGACTCCTATTTAGTGGTTGAGTCCAAAAAAATAATAATTAAAGCTGCACATTGGGAGAAGTGGATCAAGTGGTTGAGCTCCCACCTTCCACATGGGAGGTCCTGGGTTTGGTCCCTGGTGCCTCCTAAAGAAGACAAACAAGGAGCAGACATCGAGCAAAAACAATGAGCAGGCAATAAGCAAAAAACAATGAGCAAGACAACGAGCAAATAACGAGCAAACAACAAGCAAAAACAAACGAGGAGGGAGAGGACGTGGCTCAAGCCTTTGAGCACCTGCCTCCCACATGGAAGGTCCCAGGTTCAGTTCCGATGCCTCCGAAAGAAAAAAACAGACGAGCAGACAACAAGCAGGAAAAACAAAAACAAAAACAACAAGCAGACAACGAGCACAAACAATGAGCACAAACAATGTGCAAACAGACAAGGGAGCCATGGGGGCAGGGGGCGGAAACTTGCACATCAACCACACACCCTTTCCCATTGGCTTGAGGTACAGGGGATCCATTTGCACCTCCCTTATTCCAGTGTTATCACAGAAAGGCTTAGCCAAACAATAATATACTTGTAGAAGATATGTTTTAAATGTATCGTTTCATTTCCTCCCCAGTACCAACCAAACTATATAATTGTTTTCCATATGGAGAGAAGTAAATTAAAACATCACTGGAATTACTTGGATAAATCAGAAAATTACAACTTTCTCCTAAATGGAGAAGCTTTATTTCCCCCAACTTCTATAGTACACACATGAGAGTTTGAATTTTGTGAATCCCAGAAGAGATTATGTTTTTTAACTAATCCATTCCTACGG
>JAQZBX010028493.1:0-27791 GCA_029593785.1 Cabassous unicinctus | reverse complement strand
AGACAAGACAAAAAAATTAAAGGCGTCCAAATAGGAAAAGAGGAAGTAAAACTCTCACTGTTTGCGGATGACATGATCCTGTACTTAGAAAATCCTGAAGTATCCACAACAAAGCTACTTGAACTAATAAATGAGTTCAGCAAAGTGGCAGGATACAAGCTCAACATGCAAAAATCAGGAATGTTTTTGTACACTAGTACTGAACAACCTGAGGAGGAAATCAGGGGGAAATTCTATTTTCAATAGCAACAAAAAGACTCAGATTCCTAGGAGTTAATTTAACCAAAGAAGTACAGGACCTATATGCAGAAAACTATAAAACAATGCTAAAAGAAATTTAAAAAGACCTAAACAAATGGAAAGATATTCTGTGTTCATGGATTAGAAGAATAAATATCATGAAGATGTCAATCTTGCCCAAACTGATTTATAGATTCAATGCAATACCAATCAAAATCCCAACAGCTTACTTTACCTATTAGATTATAATTATAATTCTATTAGAATTAGAGAAGGCAATTACCTAATTCATCTGGAAGGGTAAGTGCACCCGAATAGCCAAAAGCATTCTAAAAAAGAAGAGCAATGTAGGAGGAATTTCACTGCCTGACCTTGAAACCTATTACAAAGCTACAGTGGTCAAAACAGCATGGTACTGGCATAAAGATAGACACATCAATCAGTGGAGTAGAATTGAGAACCCAGAAATATACCCTCACCTATACAGTCAACTGATTTTTGATAAACCTACCAAGCCCACGCTAATGGGAAAAAACAGTCTCTTCAACAAATGGTGTTGGGAGAACTGAATATCTATAACCAAAAGAATGAAAGAGGACCCCTATCTCACCCCCCATACAAGAATCAACTCAAAATGGATCAAAGATCTAAATATAAAAGCCAGGACCATAAAACTACTAGAAGAAAATGTAGGGAAACATCTTCAAGACCTTGTAGTAGGTGGTGGTTTCTTGGACCTTACACCCAAAGCACATACAACTAAAGAAAAAATAGATAAATGGGACCTCCTCAAAATTAAACACTTTTGCATCTCACAGGACTTTGTCAGAAGGGTGAAAAGGCAGCCAACTCAATGGGGAAAAATATTTGGAAATCACATATCTGATAAGGGTTTAATATCTAGGATATATAAAGAGATGTTACAACTCAACAATAAAAAGACAAACGACCCAATTTAAAAATGGGTAAAAGACTTGAATAGACATTTCTCCAAAGAAGAAATACAAATCGCAAAAAAACACATGAAGAAGTGCTCAACATCACTCATGATTAGGGAAATGCAAATCAAAACTACAATGAGATATCATTTCACACCTATCAGAATGGCCACTATTAAAAAGACAGAAAACTACAAGTGTTGGAGAGGATGTGGAGAGATAGGAACACTTCTTCACTGTTGGTGGGAATGCAGAATGGTACAACCACTATGGAGGACCGTTTGCCAGTTCCTAAAGAAGTTGAATATAGACCTGCCACGTGACCCTGCAATACCACTACTGGGTATATACTCAGAAGAACTGAGAGCAGTGACACGAACATACATCTGCACACCGATGTTCATAGCAACATTATTCACAATTGCCAAAGTTGGAAACAACCCAGGTGTCCATCAACAGAGGAATGGATAAACAAACTGTGGTCTATTCACACGATGGAATATTATGCAGTTGTAAGAAGAAATGAAGGTATAAAGCATATGGCAACATGGATGAACCTGGAGGACATTATGTTGAGTGAAGCAAGCCAGACGCAAAAGGGCAAATACTGTATGAATGCGTTACTATGAACCAAATATATTATGTAACATATTTTTGATTAAAAAAAAATTTATATGTATCCATTACATTTAATTGAGAAATGTATATATTTATTCATCTGTGTTTACTTTTTAGTTTTTAATTGTTTATATTTTCAATTATTAAATGTACAAAATAAAGTTGAAAGAAGAAAAAAAAAGACTGGATTGTAGTAGTCCTAGACTAAGACTAGGAGTAGAAATAGTTTGGGAACAGGTCATCAGGGCTCTCACTTCTTTTGCTAATGAGTCATCAAATATATTTCAACTGTGTCCAGGGACAAAATGTAGTATTATCAGCACTTCTGTTATTATGGCTACTGGGTCATATTAATAATCCCCATGCAGGCCAAAATTATAAAGCCTTTAATAATCTTTAACTGAAAGCTAAGACCAACAGGTTTCCAGTGAAGAGGGAAAAAAAAAAGATTAAATATGTAAGTACTTGAAGTTCTTGCAAAGGAAGATGGATAACATCTCATTATATCATAATGGGTTTATTCTAAACATAATAAACCCATATCATAATGGGTTTATTCTGAACATCTCATTATATCATAATGTCAATGGATAACATCTTATTATATCATAATGGGTTTATTCTAAATAGCATGCCACTGGAAGCAAATATATGCTATGGCTTAGCTGTCACAAGGTTCTTTAAATAAAACTATCAGAAAGCCCTATATCGGCTAACAGAAAGTCAGTCTCTCTGGTCCTCTGCACTGAATTAATATAGAGTCATTATTTGTCTATAGTATACTGATTTCAAAAGTATTTGCTTCTCTTATTTGGAGACTGTTATTTTATAAAAATGCAAAAATAAAAAAAAAATTTAAAAATAAAAAAAATGCAATAGAAAGTCTCAAATAATCAGTAAACTCATAGAGTTAATAATTAGAAAATAGATCACCAGAAAATGGAATGAGGGTAGAGAATGGAAAGCTGAGGGTTAATCTGTGCAGAATTTGTAAATAAGGTTGTTTGTAAATCTTTGCAAATGAATGGAAATGGTAAGAGCATATCATAGTGTTTGTGACTAGTAGAGCTATATATGGGTATGACAGGGAAAGTCTAAGGACATATATATTACTAGAAGGAAAGCTAAAAAATGTAACATGGGACTGTATAACATAGTGAAACCTCATGTAAAATACAAATATGAGTAATATTGCTTATATAAGACTGTTTTTACAAAATATAAACACAAATAAACTAGAGGGATCGAAACAATAGCAGCTATGTACAGCAGGGGAAGCATAGAGAGATTGAGAGGTGACAAGTTTTTTTTGTTTGTTTTATTATTATTATTGGAATAATGAAAATGCTCTAATAATGATTGAAGTGATAACTACAACTATGTGATTATACCAACTACTACTGATTGTACACTTTGGATGGATTTATGCTTTATTAATATGTATCAATAAAACTGATTTGCTACAAAAAAAAAAAGACAAAGACCTATACATATACTAAAGGGAATATCAGCCACACCCCCAGTGTGCTTCACTACTGTTATGTACATATGTCGCTGCAGTTTCCCTGTCCCACCCCAAACCCTCTGTAGATAAAAAATATGTTGGGCAGAACACACTTGGAAAAAAAAGGACTGAGGAAGGGGTTTTAGGGGAAAACAATCGACTGCTTATAGAGCTTCTGATTCTGAGCATGGGGAAGGAAAGAAGCAGAGAACATAGTGTTTCCTAACTGGGTTCTGTGGAAAATTATTCCTAAGAGATGTCATTTTAAAAGAGTTCATGATCAAACAAATCTGGGAAAAATTGCATATTGTCTCCTTGGATCTTCACAATAATGATTAGTAAATAAAAGATTCTAAGAGTCCTAGAATAAACAGCTTGTAGCCTTAGAAAGTAAACATTTCTAAACTCATTTGACTCCGAGAAAGTATCTTTTGTAAACTTGATATTAAACTTCTAAGGCACTCATAATTTATGTAGAACACTTTAAGAAGAGGTGGTTTAGAGAAACTAATTCATGGGACAGACTCCTGGGCAGGGCCGTATCTGCCTACTAAGAGCTCTTCCTTCTGTTTAAAACACCCAACCAACCAACCAACTTTACCCCAATCTTGCATGAAATATTTAAAAAAAATTTTTATCACTGGGAATTCCAATTAGACCATCTAATAAGTATCTTCCAAAATAGCTCAAATACTGTCATCCATACTTTTGTGCAAATCAATGTATTAGGGCTACTGAATATTGGAGAGTGCTTTATAGTTTTCAAAAACACTTTCATTTACAAATACACACACGCAAATATATATGCACATTTATCCTTCCTTCAAACTATATAGTAAGTGGTACAGTCAAGACTAAATCCTAGATTGGCTGATTCTAGTCTAGTATCCTTTCTACTAAACAGCTTCTATAGGCTGAGTTGGGAGACCATAATCGTTGCCTACTGCATGATTCATTTCAAGTAATAAACACCTAATGTACAAATTTAAATTTCTAAGAGACAACATGACCAAGTTGTGCTAAACAATAGTTGTGGGGGCTGGGGGACTCCCAGGTTTTTATAAAGAAATTATTCATATCAATAAAATCATATGTTTTTTTAGAATAAAGGAGATTCAACTGATTCTATCCTTTACAAACTTTCTCAGGACAAAGTAGACAGAAGGATAGGAAAATGGCCATGTAAAAAGATTACCCATTTTCTAATGATCTCATTTTTCACACTACAAAAATCTTTCATATGAAAGTGACCTAGACTTGAGTTATAAAGAAAACTATATTTAGCAGAGCTTTCACATCTTAAGTGTTCATTTGGCATCACTTCTAAAAATACCATTTAAACAGACAGAATGAGTACAGGTGCCCTCTTTTGCCCTTATTGTGTTTAAATACTTTAAACTGTTCCAATTTTTCACAGAAACACTGTTCAAAGGAACATAAGTAAAATTTAATCCTAACCTTCTACTCAATTTCAGTTTCAAAATCTTTTCATTATCAGAGAAAAGATACTGTTCTAGGGAGCCTCTGTTACCAATAAGAATGGACCATATCCCTCAGGTATGCTGAGGCAAAAGAAATGCTGAGAACTGCAGCACTGGGTAGCATACAACCTTGATATTCTCAACAAATTACCAATTGGCCAATAACTGGTGAACATAAGCTATAATATATGCATAATGTAGAGTTTAAAGGATTTAATTGAAGATGCTTATACTTTGTCCTTGGAATTAAAATATGAGGCATGAATTAAATCTGTGTCATCTATAATATTCGAAACAAGGGTCACTGTGACAATAAAATGCCAAACATTTTTACTAAATGTTGTAATCCAGTGGAGTTGTGTTGGCTCATACTGACTTGAAAAGGTTTCTACATGAAGACAACATAAAAATGAAAAGCAAATGCAAAGCAATTGCAAGAACAGAAAAATTGCAAACTCGTTTTGTTAAATGTCCAAAATGACCTAGAGATATACTAGAAAATCCTCGTAAACTCAACAACATGCCCTGCTCTATGCAGAATATGGTCCTAAAATTTTATTTGAAATATGGAAATATATACAAAATTCAAAAAGGGACCTAAAATCTAATTCAGGGGTTCCTAAGTAGGTCTGTGGGTAAAAGGACGTAAAGGAAAAAGTAGATTTTGAAGGAACAATAAACCCTGGATGAGCAGCAAGACTAAGGAAGGGAGTCCCAAGAACAGAGGCAGCTCTGCCCTTAATTGACAGGTATCTTGAGAAAGTCTCCAAATCTCTCCTAGATTCTCTTCTGCTGCAAAACATCACACCTAAGATTAAGTCTAGCTTTAGCTTTCTGTTTGTATCAAAGAAAACTTTTTGATATTCTGAACAGCAAAACCTAAATCTCTTTATTATTCAACTGAGTATTCTTAATGCAATAGAAAAAGAAAGCTGTGCAAAGGGCACAGCTAAAACTGATTGTGGCAATGGTTGGACAACCCTGGGAATATACTAAAAACACTGAATTGTACACTTTAAATTGGTATATTGTATGGTATATGAGTTATATCTCAATAAAGCTGTTACCAAAAAATACCTCCTCTTTAAAAATCATGGCACTATGGATAAGTGATATGACACAGAAATGAAAACTGCCAAACTTACAGAACCAACTGTTCCTGTAAATATTGCATATTGAGACATCTATTTTATATTCATAGGCAAGCCAAAAAGTCTCTAAGATGGTGAGAAGAAATCACATCTATAAAAGCTATATTTCCCCCCATAAACCACTATCTAAAAGCTTAGTGGAAGAGCAGCAGCAGCAGCAATAACAATAACAATAATAAATAATAAATAAAACTGGGCTCTGGCCCAAAGCTCTTTTTACTACCCAATGTACCTTTTCACTATATCTTCAGCAGAGCAACTGATAAAATTCAAGCTGTGTAACATTAATTACTTCACTATTAAGTACATTTGTAGCGAGATGAATACTATGACTCTGCAAGCACTGGATAACATTTACCTAACTGCCACAGGATTCTGGTTGTTCAATCCTCGAATCCTATTTAATCTTCACACTATCCCCAGGAGGGAGTTACAGATGAGGACTAGAGGCTCCTGGCATTAAATGACATGATTGGTGTCACAGGACTGATACAGCAGAAGATTAAATGTATTGGAATCTGTTCTGGCTCCAAACTACAACTGGCTGCTACACAAAATGTTTATCAATGACTACTCTAAGATATGGAGGGTATGGTTCACCAAGATTTAGCAGGCAGAAAATAGTCAATGGTTTTCCTGAGGCCTGATAAGTCTGATATTCCAATCACATTTTCATAGCCTGGCCTACGATCATGCTAACAAAAGTAAAGCCACTTGTCATTTTTCCCCCAGTTCTAAAATTTGAGGGACGAAATATTAAGGGTCTGAGCCCAGCTGTAATAGTAAAGGGTGACAGCAAGGGTAGACAACAAAAAAATAGTATTTGAATTCACTGTGATTCTTAATGAGGCTCAAAGACTACTGTAATCTCTGGGGCAAGTACGCGTCTCTGTACTAAGGAACAGGGCTATAGATTGGTAGGGTAGAGGCAAAGGGAAGGTAGAAGCATGTGTAAATGAAACTCTTCCCTAGGTTCTCTTTTACCATCTCCAGGATATATCTCCTGCACAGTCACTGGGTCAGTGAGCTCAGAGGGGAACAAAGAAAGTTTATTTGCATAAAAATGAGACACCTAGGCTTCTCAGGTTAAATAAATTGCCTGGGGTCACCAGTGATGGGTACAATAGTAGTTTAAATGTAATGGACTCTGTTGTACCAGACTCCCAAATGTACAGGCACAGGCAAAATCACTAGCAACAGGAGTAGTCAACGGAAATCTTCAAGTAGCACCATTTGTTAATTTAATAAATGTTTATTGAGCATCTACTACTGTATATGTATCAAACAATGGGTAAGCTCTGGGGATAAAGCAGAGACTAGGGCAGACACCATGCTTTTTAGTGTGTGGAGCTTATGGCAGGATAGGGAGATTACTGTTATCAAAGGAGGAGCTCAGGATGCTATGGATGCTTGAAAACTGGAATAGAGTTGAATCTTTATCACCCCACTGAGTCTCTACTAATTCAAAGAGTGTTTCAAAATTCTGAAAAAAAAATATTTTATTCATTTGAATTAAAAACAAAACAAAAAACAGAAAAACACCACCACCAACATCACTTACTTTTAAGGGTCCAGCAAACAGAATGTTTATTCTAAGCATGGGCTTTTGTAATTTGATCAGATAAAGGTCTTAGTGAAAATATAATTTCACTGAATGTGAAAAATCCATTACCAATTTAAACTTTCACCTCCTAAGAAACTTAAGTCTGCTACATGAAATTCATCAGTTAAGTGCAGAGAGTTAAATTTTATAACAGGACAAGTTTACTATTATATTTATTCCAGCCCAGTGTATGTCTCCAGAACACCCTTTATTGGAAACATTAAGAACCACTGTATAATTACACAAGGCAGGTATTTAAGAGTTGCTGCTATTCTACTTGCTATTCTATAAGTCCCAAATCACAACTTCTACCGCCTTCCATTTCCCCAAGCTTCTAGAACTGACATTTAAGGGAAAACCCGTATCTGTCTGCGAAACCACCTGAACACACCAACTCCTTACCAACTCCACCTTCTGTTCCCACTTTATATCAGGGTAGCATATGCAAATGCCACTAGGGGCAGATACCACCTACAAGCAGAATGGTAATACATATGGATATAGGGTGTGAACAGCAAAACTATAGGGTGTTGGAAAGGGGCTTGGAGGGGACAACAGCTATTTGGCTCCAATGATTCCTCTCATGTGTGATCTTGCAATTTTAAGAGAAATCATTAGTTAAAAAATTTATGTATACTCCAAAACATTTAAATGTTAGTCCAAATTAGTTAGTTGGTTTGTTTTTAGAATACTATGTGAGTCAAACAAGTCACCAGCTTTCAACCTTTGTTAATGTACTGTTGGCTTCATCTTCTGAATAGCTCTGGTTTGGTATGCTAAATTCTGAGGGGTTATTTTCATAAATGTAACATCACCCTGGGGAAGGGTGAGGCAGAAGGTTCATTAACACCTTAAATACCAAGTATGCTCTCTTTTTCAGGCAGTCTAGATGGACTTCTGGACTAATGCCAGATAAGGTAGAGCTGCTCACATGTGATAACTAAGTGCTTTTTTCCCTGGGAGCCCACAGAACAAACCTCATTTCTTTCCCATAGCAATTCTACCCAGAGCAGTTACTTACCCGTTTGTCAATGTCATTGTGTTGAAGCTGCACAAAGCGAGCACTGATGGCTGCAATGTAACTCTGCTGATTGGAGAATGCCACACGGCCAGCACCTTTGGGGTACTTTAGTTCTGGGTCTGTATCAATGCCAGCATAGCAGACACCACCATATAAACGGTCCATGATCATTGCCAGTTCAACTGCAAGAAAATAAATACAACTATGTACAAATGTTTAGAAGGTACTTTTGCCCAGGAGAAGGAAGTATTTAAGAATCATGCAATATAATTAAGAAAAGGAAAGCCTAGGTTAAATATCATGAAGAGTGGCCACACCAGTCTTACAATTTAAGTAGGGAAGCTCCTCGTAGTATATTTGAAAATAAAATAAAACAAAACATTAAGAATGTACACACACACGACTTTATATAACCAGAACTTCAGCTACAGCGTAAAAGGTATGATCTATCAGTAATCCTCTTGCTCTAATTTCTAACTGTATAAGTCCACTGGACTAGGCCCTAGGTAGGCAAACCATTTCACAATGCCCCAACAAGTTAATGAGAAACAGCCCTAGTTACTGACCTCTAAGACTGAAAGCAATTATTAAAGCCACACTGCCATATTAGGACTAAACTATGCGAAGACTTAACTCTTCATTTTAATTGGATGTGGTATGTTTACAGCCGTAAAGTAAATCTTTACAATTTAAAAAATAAAGATTTTAAAAGACTATATTCTATCCCAGTTGAGAAGTCTCCATGCTAACATCTCACATTGAAATTTACATCTTATACCTTGCCATATATCCAGAGGTTGTGGACCTTACCAATTTCTTCTGAATATGCTTTTCTATTGGTATATTTACAAAGTACTTGTTCGGAAGGCATTTAAAGATTGGACTATTCAAAAGGTCTGATATTCTAAAACTATCCTCATCATAAAGGTACCATGAAGAGAGATATGTAGCATTTACTTACCTGTATCTCAAATTGCCTGAAGGTTATCATTTACTTGATACTGGACAGCACCTCCTCCAGATGTGACCTTCAGGCCACTCACATAGTATAAGACCAAAAGACTCAGCCCTATTCCTGGGGAGTGACCCAAGAAGCTACTTCTCTCAAACACCGACATATGGTGTTTGGAAAGGAGAAGATAGGAAAGGTGGATGATGGCCTAGCCCACAGTCAATGTCCAAGGAATACCACATAGTAGAATGCCACAGGAATCTGGGGAGAAGCAAAGCAGCAAAACCTTGTAGGGTAGGGAAAGAGATTTGCAGCAGATACAAGGGCTGAATGGCTGAATGGTATAAGAACCCCACCATATTTCTAAGAACAGAAGAAAAACCAAGTATTACTGGTTCCTGTAATATGAAGCTGTTGAGTTACAGAGGCAGGAAGGAACACTATGTTGCCCTGACAGAAAGGCTGTCTCTACACTCCTTCAAAATTTCTTTCCATACCAGTGTCTGTTTTTAATAGGAAGAATGATCTGCAACCAAGAGGTAATTTTCAGAAGGTAAGAAAATATGCTAGCAATAACTTAGCCCAAGAATAAGTGCTAGTAAAGAGGGCAGAAAGCCACCCCAATTATCCCGTTTTGGTCAGAAGTACTGAGTGATAATGGCCAAGGGGCATGGACAATTAGAGCACAAGTGTACCCTGGCTGCAGTCTTGGGGCAGGATACAGGAATAACATTCATCCAAGCAATACAAACAGAATCATGCATGATCCCAAAATGTCAGAGTTCAGTGGTTCCTTACACTTCATCCCAGCAACCCTGGATTGCTTGAGAACCTCCTCACGTGGCTATGGACCCAGCAACAAGATCCAAGAAACTGAAGGTAGAAATAATTGTTATTTGCAGTCATTAGTGACTTTTTCTTATTGCTGGAATGGGCTTAGTAAAATAAGTAACCTTAGGGCCCTGGAAATCAAATACCAATTTACCAAAGACCTGGCTCCCTCTGGAATGGAATAAGAGAACAAATACCCTCTGACCAGGAGAAGAATGCTGGCAAGGGAATGAACTGGCACTTGTATTCCACCTTAGAAAAGGCTGAAGAAAGTACCTGATTTAGAAAGAAGGTACATCAGTAATAAGTCTGAAGATAGGCTCCCAAAGGAGGAAAGCTATTTTAACCACAGGTTCTTCTACACCATAATGGTCTCCAAAGGAATCTTAGGGATCCTAGGATGCCAAAGAAGACTACTTCCATAAGAACAAACACTCCGTTACTTTGTGAATCTAGCTGCTGGAAAATCATCTTCATGTGCCAAAGATTAGATCATAAGTGATGTTGCTGGCAGTTAAGTACTTAGGGTAGGAAGAAGAAACCCTTATCCACTTACACTTTTATGAAAACTACTTATAAATCATTTCTACTTATGAGCTTATATATAGTCATTTTCTTGGCCACCAGAATCTGCAGACATTAAGCCAATGAAGCCTCATTCAAGCAAAAGGCAATTTGCTGAGAAGCTAGAAGAAACCAAGGTGACTAAAGGGACGAGTTTTTTTGGGAAGAGTATGAAGATTCCTCATCCCTCTTTCTAACATAATCTGTGTTTACAGAAATTCTAATACTGTGTTCAATATTGAAAAAAAAAAGGTAAATAATGGTCAAACACTTGCTTTGGTTCTTTACTCAAAGTCCTCACTAAGAACATTTCTTGCAGGCCAACCCACACTTGGCTCAAACACCAGAGGGATGTGCTTTTTAATTACTAGACAGAGTTCTAATTATTAAGAAAAGTAAACACCTGGTAAGAACAGCATATAAGGAAAGACTATTTAATTCATATCCTACTGCATAGGTGACTAACAGAAATACAGAACAAGACTTTCTCAAGTTCTATAAATTTCCAATCTGAGAAATTTTTTCCTATAGAAGATACAACTCACCTACAGATGCCAAACTTGCCTACTCTACTTTTAGAGGCCAGTCTTTAAAGAATTCTTTAGAGTATCATCAGTTATTATAGGAAAGTCCCACTTAAGCTTCCTTCCTCTGATGGGCAGAGAGTGGGGTGAAGAGGGCTACTATTCTGACTACTTGGGGAGAGGAGAAAACAATAGAAGAAAAGCAGTAAGGATCTGACAGAGTTGACTAAAATCTTCATGGATTCACTTATATCTTGTGATCTCAACCCTGCTCATGAAATCTGAGCCCTTAATCAAGGATGTGTCTTGTCTAAAAAATGTAGTAAAACCACCTACTAAAGCTATGACAGTGAATCCTCATTCTCAACCATACTCTGTAGAGGGCAGGGACAGAGTGTCTCCCAGGAATGTTACCATTTAACCTGGGGAAGATGAGACCACGGGGGGCAGTGAATACAGATGAAGGAGTCTGCAGTTCACAGAGTCTGCAGTTCACACAGAAGGTGATAACAGGCATACACAGTCTTTGAGGATGTCAGGAATCTCCAAACCATGTTTTATTTTTTTCCTTCCTATTTAGTGTTCACTGTGTCTGTCAGGTCACCACAGGGTGAGAAATTAGCAGGTCAGGTAGCTACATTCAAGGGCATACAGTGCTTTGGACAAGATGGTCTATGCATCTAATACAACTCAAGATGTCTCATGAACAAATATTCCATGGTAACAGCAACACTTACTATGAGTCTAACCCACACACTGGCTCATTATGAATGTCATTGTGCCATACTCTAGACAGGGAAAGAAGAATACTGCAGCAATGTGAAGCTTTTGTCAATTCTATGAATTCCTTTGGATTGTGATGACTATGCCTCTGAAGTTGAATCTAAATCCCAATGATGATTCCTTGGATTTGCTTCTGATCCTCTAGAGCTCAGAAAGGGACCTTAGTTCACCAGAGAGGAAATCATGATGACTCCCCCACCCTGCCCCACCCCAGGGTCCTGTCCTATCATTTAATTAGATTTCAAAGCCAACCTTACAGCACTAAATCTGAGATACTGTGAGAGCCAAATGGGGTGAAGGAGGGATAAGGGTTCTGGAGGGAAATAGCAACACATTCATTTTCATAGATTCTAAACTATGAATCTAGAAGACATCTCTATTTGGAAATAAGTGAATATGAGGACAAAGCAGATGGGAAAGGGGCATAGGGCACTTCAGGATGACAAAGAGGTATAGATTTCTGAAATAAAGGAAGACTGAACTTGTAGGTGGACTCCTAGGTTTACTGCCAAATTGGTTAACAAGGGCAGTTCACAAACCTCAAATGGAAGAAATGTGCTTATAAGCTTCCGCTCTGCATTACATGTTGGGAAGTTAAGAATATTTTCGAATAAATGATATGAACAACTAAGTGAGTCAGACAAAGTGCTTAACTTGATTAAATCAGATTGATTCCAAGTTGAATCTTACTGAGACAGTATCTCAGATCTCAGCATGATAAAGTGGCTTCCTTCTGTGCAGAATGCCTTGGACCAATCACTCCCTCTGAACTCTGTTTCTTTATCTTTAAAATGAAATTTCTACCACTTACAACCTTACAGGGTTATTGTGAGGATTAAACATGCATGGGACTGCTGAATACAGAGTGGTGATCAAATGTTCAAGTTTTGCCCAGGGGCTGTTTTTTCCTCTACTGACTAATCTTTGCTTAATATTAACTTGGTTGGCTTCTGATCCATAAGCACCAACTCATCCCAGTCTTAATTTGGCTTTATGCTAATATTCAACCTGCGACTAAGATGGCAGACTTTGACATCAGCTGTGGGTGAAGATTTGCTCTTTTCAAGGGAGAACACAAACACATGCTGATATTAGAAAATCCTTAGCCCTAAGGAGCAATGCAATTAATCAAGTCAGGATGCTAACACTGGAGTTTATTTGGGACAATTCTTGTAATGAAATTGGGACTTGGTGAAAGAAAAGCTTCTACTGCTGAGAAACTTGATATAAGATTATTTTTTCCAGCAATATTTCACAGAAAAATGGATATGGTTAGAATGGGCCTAGTTCCTAAATTACCAATCAGGACAATTCCTAATACATGTGAACTACCAGGGAAGCCAGTACAGAATGTTTGAAACAAATGATCTTAGAAAAATTCAAGATGTATGTTCTCTAGATATATGTCATATATTACTGAATATTTACCTTAAAAGCTCCTCCCACACACACACACAGAAAAGCCATCCTCACAAGAGTCAGAGGACAAAAAAAGGAAGAGGAGGAAATTTCAGGTTATATCACAGATTAGTAAAGGAGAAAAAGAAAAGAAAGAATTATCAGAGCAATAGTTAGAGAAGATCAGAGATGCAAAGATGAACAGTTGCTGGTAGGCTCAGGAACTCAGATAAGCAGTCCTTCAAGATTGATATGTTCCGAAGGACCTGGTCTTGATAAACTGTTAGAAGGAAGTTGTGAAGGGAAAGAACAGCTCATATGCCTCTATTTAGAGATAAAGAGTGAGGGTTTGTCAAGTTTGATCAAAGTTGGGAGTGGATGGGTCCCAAAGTTTTGTCTCTGGGGCTATCCTCAAATCAGATGTCTAAGCCAAAGAAGTTGGGGTCAGAGAAATACTCACGTTTATAAACTGGGGGATAGTATGGGGACCAGATGATTCATTATTCATTTTTTCCTTGTGATTTCCTCATAACCCTCAAGCCTGGCACTTATTTGCTCTCAGAGTGAACAGGTGTGCATTCTGGAGATGCCCTAATGCCATAGGGTTATGCAATAGGGCTATATTTGAATTGAGATTCGAGAAGATGTGTTGCTTATATTCCTTGAGTGACAACATGCTGTTGTTCTTCCACATGTAGCCGGTGGAGAACTAGGACAGACAGCCTATTTTGCTGTACTTACTCTGAAGAATATGCATACTTTAGCCACATGGTGGCATGGTAAGTCTACCGATTGCTTTCCCTGGCATGGGGGTGGGGAGGGGGTTGTTGGGTAGTGTGGGAAGTAAAAATAAACCTGAGAAACTCCAGGAAACAACAGGCAAACCCTCCTTAGTTTGCCACTGTCACTGATGGGAGTGATGGAAGGGAGGAACAAGACAGCAGAAATGTGTACTATTTGACCTAGAGAAATATGCAATCAGGTGATCTAACATTGGGTAAACTCATTCAGATTTTCCACTGGTATTTTCCCATTTTCAGGTTAATTTTTCTAGTCTTGTGGTTTTTTCCAACCTGAATTTTAAAAAGAAAGGCTTGTCAAAGGCCCAGAAGGAGCACCCTAAGACTAGTTGGAAAGTATTGCTTAAAACAGGTTGTCTTATAAAAATTAAACAAATAAACAAACAAAAAACAGGTTGTCTTGTTTCTTTAGATGTGTTTGCGTATTTTGGCAGTATTTAGAATAATTTATTAGTGATAATGGTCCCTCCTCTCTTACAATGGGGAAATATCAAAGACAAAAAACCTCACAAGATTCAAAGGAATAACTCTTGAGTGATAATATTTTGTTACTGTGAGATTGTGAAGGACTATTTCTGGCCCAGGAAGGGGTGAAAATTCACCTGGACACCTAATCTCTCACCTGTTGAGCAGGGTCACTCATACCTAGTCCAGGATCACTGTGTATATAGTGCCTGAAATAGTTTTAAGACTTTTCATAATTCCATAACCATACTACCTCTTGGAAATAAGTTTTAAAATCCTGAAGTTTGATATTTTAAAACCAACTTGAAAATAATTATGTTAAAAAGTATAATTTAGCCTCCAATTAATTCTGAGTTAGCATTCTATTTATGTTTCTCATTTTCCCCTGTTCTGAAATCTTTGACTCTCTGTAGGTGATGACCTGTTTAACATGATAGTGGGATGCTCATTCAGCTTGGCATGATGCACACTTGGCTTAGTGCCCATAACACAGTGGATGCTCTGTAAGTACTTACTGTTCAAGTGAACTGTACTATATTCAATTTAAGATCGTCTAGCAAATTCAAAATGAATTCCTTTAAAAATAGTCTTTTATTCCAAGGCACACACCAGTCCACAAACCTATGTGTTCCAAAGAAACCCAATTTCCATGCACATGGATAAAAGCTTTGGATGTTAACTCTTTGCCAAAAGAGAGTCTCTAATCTGGAAGTCTTGGGATAGACATTAAAATTCTAAGACACTATTAAAGATTATTTAGCCACCTAAAAACTAGCTATACTTACGGGAGGTGTTGGCATGGGGTGAACATTTCGATTAGGTCAAGTGATTTTAGATTACTCTTCACATAATGCAAAAACAAAACAATATTAAAACAAAAAATTTAGTTTAGTTGAAAAACACAAATAGGAATTCAAGACTTATAAAGGGTATACTATCTAGGCAGGGAAAAAAATACCATTCTGACTAGAAAACTAAATATAAATCTTCTGTAATCCTAGAATTGGCAGCACCTTGCCAACAGAATGTTAATGCAATATAGCGTCTTGGGGTTCCGTCTTGTGGAGTCAGTATGATTACACAATGTGTGAAAAATGGATCTTCATAGATTTATAGAATAAAATGATAAAGACCCTTACCTAACCTTCCAAATAATTAAAACAGGAAGAATTAATGGATGAATAATGCAAAGGAAAATTTAGTTGATAAACTGTTGCATCTGTGACTTAAAAACAGACATGAGGTGAAAGTCAGTTCTATTATTTTATAACTGTGGGGCTTTTTCTTTTAGAATGTTCTTTTTTCAGATTCCCATTTAGGAAAAAAGGAGAAGGGAGGGGGACTGGAATACTAAGTTATTTGTTCTTGTAGTTAGCTGCAAAAAAGTATCATCATAAAGGTTTCTTTGGGTCATGGCCTAGAGGCCCACCAGATTTCTGCTTCTCTTTAAAAATATTCTTCAAAATCACAAAGTAAATTCCGGTCTATGCTTACACCTGTGTTGAAACAGGAAGACAAGTTTACAAAATAGAAAAATAAGGAAAAGATAAGTTATCCAAATGTGTGTGTTCATGAAAGCTAGCAATGGATGGCTGTTTATAGAATACATTTGCAGTTAAAAATATATCAATTAGTAGCACTAACATATGGTATGATAATGGTTTGTAATTTGTTTTTTTCTTTTTTTGGAGTAATGAAAATGCTCTAATATTGACTGAAATGATGAATGTACAACTCTGTGATTATACCATATGCCATTGATTGTACACTTAAGATAAATGGTATGGTTTATGAACAAAAAAAATAACAATAGGGTGGAGTGGGAAAAAAATAGACCAAATGTAAGATAAGGACTATTAAAAAAATTATATATTTTTAATTTTCTTCTTCTCCACTCTTAAATATAATACCAGCTAAAAATAAATTATGGAGGAGTGGATGTAGCCCAGTGGTTTAGTGCCTGCCTCCCACATAGGAGGTCCCGGGTTCAATCTCCGGTACCTCCTAAAAAATAAATAAATAAATAAGTTAGGAATATTCCACAATGCCCCTACAAACTTTTTTTTTTTTTTTTTAACAGCACAAGCAGTTTGGAAACAAAGGGCTGCATCTGCCCTCATTTTGTGACACTGTTCAGGTTTGAGTTACTTTAGTCTCTGATAGGAGGTAAAGGGAAGAGCATCTATGCCTTTTTGCTTTCTTTTTGCACAATTTTCTATTAGAATGAAAATATGATCCAAGGATATCTTACCTTCTGAATCAGTGTGAAGTTACAAACTCTATAGTCATAATCCTTCTAAATGTAGTTATGAATATATCCCTATATAGGCCTTTAAGATATCTTTTAGGTACAGATTGGAGTTGGGATTTGAATGAAAATGTAGGAAATACTGAGGAAGTTTCAGAATTAAGAAGTCACTAAAGCCATAAACAAATAGCTGTCAGATACATTTTATAATTATGCTTTACAAATTGATATTAATGATCTATGCTTTTTGTTTTATTTTTTGGGCAGAATGAAGTCTATTTGCTTATAAATAACACAGAGGTAATGTACTTTTGCAACTACAGTAACCTTGATTTTTGTCTTACTTTTAAAAAGTAAACTTAATTATTTTAAAAGTGTTTTAGGGGAGAAGAAGTGGCTTAAGCTGTTGAATGCCTGCTTCCCACATGGGAGGTCCTGGGTTTGGTCCCTGGTGCCTCCTAAAAACAAAAACAAACAACAAGCAAACAAACAAAAAAGCCATCTCAGGGTTGCCAATGTGGCCCAGTGGTTGAGCACTGGCTTCCTGCATACAAGGTCCTGGTTTCAATACCAGGCCCTGGTACCTCAAAAAAAAAAAAAAGTGTTTCAGAAAACGTTGTTCTTACAAATAATTTTATTATATTCCATCATTAGGAAGCAGATCCACAGCTTATGAGATTTGTCTTTGGATTTAAATATTGAAGTAATCAGTTCAGCATCCCTTTAAACTCCCCAGACAATTAAGAGTCAGCCCAATCCCAGCAGGCACAATTATTTCACTATTGAAAAGGAATTTTTAAAAGAAGAAAAACAGGGAAGCTTTTAAAAAGTCGTAATAAAATACTCAAATATAAAATTCACTCCCCACAGTACATAAGAAAAAATAGGAACCAGTCTCACTTGGGAAGAGTTCTGTTTGATTCCCAGTAGTACCATTTTCAGCAGTGGCTCAGTTCACCCTGAGTGGGCACACAGTTGTACTGGACAGATTTCTGATGGGATTACTTCTTTTTGTTATACACAACAATGCCACCTGGCATAAGAATGTACATTGCCAAATGTATTTTTTTTAGAACATGTTGTTGTACAGATAAGCATTAAATAGAATTCATCCTTCCACCATTACAGTTTAACAAAATTCAGTCTTGCACCATAAGAAAATAGATCATTTGGGGAGAAAACATTTAATCCTGAAAAAGTCAGCTCAGTGAAACTGACATAACAGCCTTCTTTTTTGGCGATTGTGTATAGCTGCCCGGAAACCTAGAAAATATTTAAGACTAAATGATTTGGGGATTTTGTTGTTGGTGGTTTTGTTGTTGTGGTGTTACTATTTCCACTCACCAGCTCGAAGGGGTCGTGGAACTCCCCCAACAAAGATAGTTTTTCTGGGGTCCAAAGGTTGAGAACCATCCATTACAAAGTCACTGTCACTTAGGTTCCATGGTCGAATTTGCACCTGAAAAAAAGTTGTTTACTTGGTCCTTACTTCATTTCCATCAACCCCATTAGAGAATAAGATAACTAAAGACAAACCCACTGATTTGTGCATTTTACAACATATACAACCCAAACAAAAATCCAGTTAATGTTATCTATACTGAGTGCCTTTTAAAAGAGCTCTTGGGGAGACTACAAACAGGTACTATACTCAACGCTCTAAACATATACCATGAAAGCTTCAGAAACCAACTTTGGTGTAAAAAAAAGGAAGTCTTTTAGAGACAGATTCTGTGTTTTGAATCACATTCATTTGAGCACATCATAGGCTGTTTATAGACTGTCACAGCACAGCACTTAGCTTTTTTATGAGTCCACCTAAAGGAAGGAAACAGGGATATTAGGAATATTTTCTAAAAGTATCTATATGTTTGGCTTTTTAATTCCCATCAGCCCCCCAAAATTAAAACATTTATCTTTCAGGAATATGTCTTAATACAGATTAACTCATCTAGTTAGTACAGAATTATCAAATTCAAGTAAATTTTCAAAGAGTAGGAAAAATAAATCCTTTATGACATATTTCTAACTATTTAGTAATATCTCTTCACTGGAACTCTGACTTCTTGTGCATAGTTTGTATTTTATCATGCAATAAAAAATTAGGTATTTCAACAGGATCTTAATCTTAAAATATATTCCTTTCAAACCGTATCTGAATTGTCAAAAAATTGCTTAAAAACAACAAAAATCCCACACCAAAAAGTGAGTTTCAGCAGTGCCTGAAAATGGATACCCAAACCAATCATGGAGCCTGCAGCATGTTCTGGGAACCAGACCAGGCACAGAAGCAGGTCCTGGGATAGGTGTTTGTCTTTATGAAATGTACTTCCCCTCCCTACCCACCCCCGCACCCCGTGACTAAGATATCAAACAGCTAAATTTTCATTTCCTTATTATCAACAGAATTCTTCATTTTCCCTGTTGCTCAAATGTCAGATTGTACATTAAGTACATTAAGATTGTACTTACTGCAAGGAAACATAAGATCATTTCTTATGTGCCTTGGCTTATATTCAGGAGTACTTTCATTTGAAAGGTAGCATACTTTATTATTATTATTATTATTATTAATTTTTATTTTTATTTATTTATGCCCCCCTTGCTGCTTGTGCTTTCTGTGTCCATTTGCTGTGTATTTCTCTGTGTCTGCTGCATCATCTTTCTGCACCAGCTCAGCACGCCCAGCTCACCGCACCGTACGGGCTGGCTTGCCTTCACCAGGAGGCCCCGGGAATCAAACCTGGGGCCTCCCATATGGTAAACAGAAGCCCAACCAATTGAGCCACAGCTGCTTCCCAAAAGGTAGCATACTTTAAAAACGCCTAGAATCAACTCTAAAAATGACATTGCTCAGTAAGAAACAGTCTATTCAACTGTAAAGACTGCTACAAAATTAACCCAACCAAACTTTTTGCCTTTTATGACTCTGTTGCCTTCACCTGTTAGCCAGCAGCCATAAAATCTCCATTTTTTCCATAGATCCTGAAAACCTGAACCTGTTTATAATTGTTAATATTCAGGCATTTGTTATACCTTTATTCAATGAAAAAAATTACATAGGAGATATATCCAGTTCTATCCTTGTAAAATTTGGTCTCTTTGACTAAATTATCTTTCCCTTAACATTTACTACAAAGGCAGGTTCACTAGTACCATGAAGTACCACCTTTAAATGTCTTCAAATTAATTATTAATTTAAAATATGCTTATTTCCCTACACTGTAAGAACAAGGATTCTAATGTCATCAATAAAAATTTTAAGAGAGAGAGATCTTTTCCTATATAAAGCCCTCTCTTCTTCTAGTCTCATTCCTAGAAAAGTAGTTAAGGCAGTTTGACTGTGAATCACTTTGTTTCAAAAATGAAAACAATTCCTCTTTAGTATCCATAGTGGTCTTATTTTATTTAATAAGTAATAGAGAAAATATAGCCTTCTATAATACCTGTAGGTTATAAAAGAACTCTGCAGATCTCAAATGTTCCTACTGAGAGCTTTCATTATTGCCCCATCCTCCTCCAAGAACTGAGGTGTTCCTCCCAATCCTCACCTCATCACAACCACACACAACCCATCCCCTTACCCCATTCTTAGCATTACAGTTCAGGTAAAAATACAAGAAGGCGGCTCAGAAGACAGTGCTGATTAACCTTATTCATAAAACCTACATTTCCCAGCTGCTACCAGAAAACAGCTGCAGAATTGGAAAATGTCAACATACAACATCAGCATACTCCACATGCCAAGCAAAAATAATATTGTGATATTGTTGGTACTGAGAAGTTCAACTCACACTTTGGTTTCCCATCGAAATGTAAGCCTGCTCTCACACAGATCATGTTCTTCATCTTCTTAGGTTTATTCTTAGACTTCTGGGCCTGATATCCATGTTCTAACTTTCTTTCTAGACTTAGTTTTTTGGTATATTTTCTGGTACTGATTTTTAAAATAATACCATATATCATTCTTTATAAGCTGACTTAAATATTTTGTGGAAGGAGTAGAATATAAATAAAAACAGCTGCTTTCAATGGGATTGTGGCTGAAAGGGGTTGTCTACGGATGTAAATGTCAACTGAAAGAAAGCTGGAGAATAATCTAGGGCCTAAATAAAATAATGAACCCGGAGGTGGATGAGGACTGTGGTTAATAGCACAAATATAAAAATGTTCTTCTATGAACTAGAACAAATGTACATCACTATTACAAGGTGGTAAGAATATGGTGGTGCATGGGAAAAATACAATTAATGTAACTTATGACTATAGTTAACAGCAACATTTTAATATTCTTACATCAATGTCAAAGAAGGTACTATATCAATGCTAAGGGTCAATAATAGGGGGTGTATGTGATTTTTTTCTTTTAGACTAAGGAAAACGTTCAAAAGTTTACTGAGGCAATGACTGTACAACTCTGATGAAAGTGAGAGCCACTGAATGTACACTTTGGATAGATTGTACAAGGCATGGAACAGTATAACACAGTGAACCATGTGGTGGAAGACGGATTGTGGTTAATAGTACGAGAGCGTTCTCTCATGAACTATAACAAATGTATAATACTATTACATGGTGTTAATAATGGGGGTGAGGTATGGAAAAAATACACCAAATGTATGCTATAGACCACAGTTAGTGGTAACAGTCTGATGATGTTCTTTGATAATCTGTAACAAATGTTCTACAACAATATAAGGTGCCTGTGGAAGGGGGCTGTATGGGAATTCTGCACCTTATGCATGATTGTTTTGTAAGTTCACAACTTCTCTAATAAAATATATATATATATACACACACACAAAGATAATTAGAAAGAAGCTATATAACAGCTTCTTTCTAATTATCTTTGTTTCTTTAACAATTATTTTTTTTTATAACGGATGAAATGAGAACTCTCTCCTAGTTAAATATAAATTTCCCCTGCCAATACAACTTTTACATATATAGGGATTACTCTATGTATGAGACAACTCTTCTAGCATGTTGTCAAATAGGCTAGGCTCTGGGTGGTAAAAGCCCAGCATAGGGATGCCATCCAAGAATAATGAAAATCCCTTTAAATAAGTCTACTATGACTCCAGCATCCCTTTTGGAACAATGTGACCACATTTACTTGAAAGTAGGAAGGGATGCTGCAGTATTAATTGGTAGGCAACACCTACCAGCCTTGTGGCCATATCCTTAAAGTAGGGCAGTCACACAAACCCATATGCCTGTGCGGCCAGACAAGTAGCCTAAATGTGTGAAGCCACCAGGAATATAGCTGGTAGGCAAGCAGTGACACACTGGAATAAGCCCACTCCTTCTAAAGGAAGCAGGCACTTCTCAGCTCCAGCAGTTACTTTGAGAATGCAAGGCCTATGTTTTCAGACTTTTAAATTTTTCAAGAGTCCAAAATGTTGGGAACTAATACAAATGTCTAAAATCACTGTTCAGGGAAACAAAAACTATCTGCTAAGAATCTGTGATCTCTGCCTTGAAAAGTTCAGTTCACCACATGGCTCACAGTGGAATGTTGTATTCCATAAGCACCTATGTGAGAAAATACAAAAAAATGGTTTTCTTTAGATTTTTTTTCTCAAGCACACATTCCTATGGAGGCTCTCGTAATGACCATGAAGAGTCCTTTTGGCTGAATTATTTGTCTTCTGAATACTTAATCTGCTTTGTATAATTGCTCATCTCCAAAGGCAAAATCTTTTTAAGGAAAAAGGCAAAAGCCAAGCACAAAACTTGGTGGTATAAACATACCAAATTTATATCAGTAGTGATTTTAACATCAGGCTTCAATAAATCTAAAAGAATATAACAATAATGTTAACAGCTAGTACTGAAAGCACTAATTTTCCTTTTCAAGTTTTCCCAAAGAGTGTTTTGTGGAATGCAGGTCCCTAGGGGTGCCCTGCCAGGCAAGCAGCATTTGGGAAAAGCTGTAGACAATCTTCTCCTTCTTGGAGAGTCACAGAATCCATTAGTTTTCATTAATTAAAGGTTCTAAGAAGTTCTGCAGTAAAGAAATCTGTTCATTGATATTTAATGCAGCATTTCCAAAATTATTTCTATGGAAATTTTTTTTGCATAAGACCTATTAATATTCACACATTGGATAATGCCATCCTATTATATCTTTCTCTTAAGATGCATTAAAATCTGGCATAAAAAGGTAATGATTAATTGAACAGAATGTTGCAGAAACTTCACTCCAACCCAGGCCTTTTCCTCACTTACTTTCTGCTATTGTTCTAAAAGGGTAACTTTCATGGAAATTAATTTTAAATGATTAAGAGTACAGTAAATTTAAATATTAGATAGCTGTTAAATAAATTGAAAGTTTTCTGACTAAATTACACAAAAGATATGTTACCAAACCATTTTGAAAACCCTATTTCACTATCAATAAAAAAGAAAACAACTAATTCTAGTTCCATTTAAAAACTACAGTTTCATCCTAGTTAGAACTAAAAGGCCTTAATAGGAATAACAATTAGGCCAAGTGAAATATTGATTGCAGTGATGAATGCACAACTCTGTGATTATACCAAAAGCCATTGATTGTGTACTGTAGATGGACTGTATGGTTTATGATTACATTTCAATAAAATTGATTAGGCCAAGTGCTGGAAAAATAAATTAAGAAATGCAATATGGGCCACTTATTTAGGCAGAAGGCTATAAGATAATATCATTTCCTAAAAAGAAAATTTTACTGAGAATTTGCAAAAGCCTCTAAGTTAAAATTAAATATAAAGTGGTAACTTTAATAACAGGCTGAAAGAAAACATACAGCTTTAATAGGAACCATTTTTTAACACAAACCTCACAGCTTCAAGGTTCCTAACATGACCAATCCTTCCTAAACTCAGTTTACACCTAAACTCAGTTTACACCACAATTTATTTATAGGCATTCATCTCCCTATAAATAAATATTGCTGTCTTGAGCTCATTTTTAATATCTCACCCTATATTTCACTTCTGTCTAGTCACCTCCATAGGTTACAAACACCAATCACAGGAACATCTGTAGAGTGCCTTCCTTGTCATCTATTCATCTCAAAGCAGTCCCAAAAAGCAATCAAACTGTTTCGGGTCAACAATGCAATCTGGTAGCCAGTTCAGTAAACTATCTTACCAAGCACTCCCTTGCCCGCCATTTGTCCTCTTTCCCATGAAGCACATGGCTCAGAGCTTAGAAACACACCCACATGCCCTCTTTCATTTCCTTTTTCCTCTTTTCAATATCCTTCAATCTTCTACTCAGGATCTTCAGGAAAAAGTTTCTATTTTTCTCTCCCCAGTCCTCTAATTCTTTCAGTCAACATGAGTCCGAAAAACAAAACCATCAGGACTGCTTTCCCCAGCAAGCTCTTCTGGCAGTCAGGATGAGTCAGCTGAATGTAGGTCCCCTGACATACAGCTCATGAGCTGTATATACTACAGCGCAGTTGTAGTGGCAATGAACTCAGACCCACCTCAGCTGTCAGCAACTCTATTTTAAGCATCATAGACCTCACAGAATGACTGGAGTGTCCAGTATTGGAAATATACTAGTTTGTGGTTTCTGAGGCATCTTTATTTCTTCCATGGTATATGGGGGTTGCTTTATTATTACTATTAACTACCAAAACGAACAGCCACAACAGTAATAATTGTGATTTGGATTCTTCAAAGCACATTCATAATTGGGATCTCATTTCAATCTAATTTTTACTACATAACTCCCAAACAAATAGGTCAACCAATTTCCAGTAGTTTAAATGTTACCTATTATTTTCAAGTGCTGCTCTCTACCCATTGGAGAGAAGGAGGAAATGCCCTCCCTGTAGCTTCTGGGGGAAGTGGACACAAAGGAACCTAACAGCAGATCAGAATTTTTGGTCTTGATAAGATTTCTGTATGCTGGGCAGTTCTGGGACCTCCAGTCAGAACTCCACTTGGCTTCAAGGCAAAAAGTTGTAACTCTTACCCTCAGGCTTTTCCTCCCATTCCTTAGATACAAGCAGATCACAGGTCCCAGAGAGACTCATCAAAATATGCAGGATTCTTCCTAGACAAGGAGCCAAAAACAACCATGGGAAATTCTCTCATGCCCTCTTAGTATGTATGTTCCAGATCCACCATCAGTTCAGGAAACAGTACAAGCACAGAAAGAAAATTCCTGCCATCTGCACCAAGTTCCTGCCTAATGCAAGGATTAGGATGCATTAGTAACTAGGATTTCAGTTACTGATGAAGAATTCAAACATAGCACTCTGTATATTGTTTCATAAGGCCACCAAGTACAGAAATAGAACATGCATAAACTGTACCTGGAAAATGTCTATGAACATCCATGTACTATGTTTGACATAATAAAACCATTCCCAGTTAAATGCTATGGTTAATACCTGTACTTATAACTGGAAGACTCAAGGGGGACACCTTTTCTCTAAAGACTTTCCTGACTCCTTCAGGAACATCTGACTACTTCATCTTTCGAGTCCCCTACCATGGTACTATTTAAAATACTTGTCATAGCACCTGTGGCTCCTTAGTGCCCTTAACATTGATATGTCTGTTTTCCTCCAGTGGACTCTGTCTGTATATATATGACTCTATATTGGACATACATGTGCATGAGTCTCAAGTGCCAGCACAGTGCCTGACCTTAGTAAGTGCTCTGTTCACGTTTGGTGAGTGAACACAAGTTTTTCTGAGGGGTAGACACTAGTGCCACAAAAAGATGTCCAGCAGCTCTCCTTCTAAAGCTCCTAGATCACTCTCTTCACTCCGCTGAAAACCTACTTCCAGGGGCATGGGGATACCACATGTTCGGTCACCAATAGGTGCCCTGGGGCTTGGGCTTAATCACTTCAAGTTTCTGATTCTGCTGGGTGACCCACTCAGTGATCAGAATTACCTAGTGCTCATCATCACTACTGATGCTTCCATATCACTTAGAAAGCATTAGCATGATCAATGATTCCCTTTTAAAAGAAAGAAAAAATTAGTACTTTTTGAACTAAAAAAAGTGTGATCCAGTGTGATCATCATTTATACACATTGTCTCACTTAAACCTCACCAAAACCATATACTGTAAAAATTATCCCCACATTAGAGATAAGGAAACTAAAGCTTCAAAAAGTTATGTCATCACAGGGCTGAAACCCAGGTTTATCTGACCTAAAATCTAAATATACTCCTTCTACCATGTCATGTCCCTGTATGGCTTCCTGTCCTCCAGGCTACTGGCCACTAGTCATGGCTTCCCGATAGTATCCTGAACAAGTCAAAATGCATTTTTACTAGTGAATGATTAACTCTCTATTCTCCAAATTCATTCATCCCATTTTCAACGCATTAAGAAATGACCAATAGACTTATTCTTAGATCTACTAGCAAAACAAGCAGTTAGGAAAGCTCAAGAAAATGATTTAGCAATGAAATTAGCACTATATTCAGCTATTTTAATTTCCACGTTCATAGCCTCAGGTACTCCTGCATGACCTCTAGACAATTTTTTCCAGCATCTACATGAATGTGGATTTTCAACTCTATGACACTAGGACAAGGATGTTATTACTGGCATACTAATTATCAAAACTCTTAAGAGGAATGCACACATAAAAGTTCAGGTCACCTAAGCTTTTCCTGGGAAGAAATCAATTCTTTGAACGAGCTTCAGGGAATGCTAATTCCACAGCTTCACAAGTATGGAAAATGCTAGATTAAATAGTATTATACAAATTTATTTACTGCAAGACACCTCAGAACCTAAATATGGCAATGTTTCCCAAATGTTTTGGGTTATGGAATTTTTAATTAAAGGAAAAATAGATATAAAATTCACAAAGTAAGTGCTCAATAAATAATATCTACTATTGTGCTGAGCAAACCATTTGTTGATGATCCTCTCAAGAGACTAGAGTTTGACAAGGTAAATGTACTTCAGAACACACTTTGGAAAACTCTAAATATGATACTTTAAGAGACAGAACTGGCTATTAATCTACTAGGTACCAGTCAGTACATTGGAACTGTAACATCTTACAGACCTCCCTTGGAAAGTAATAACATTTTCTAAAGACTCAAGCATTAAGAAACTCTGGACTCATTTGCAAACTCAGAGACTCAAGGGGAAAAAACAGGGTTTATTATGAATATGAGGTATGTCTCTCAATTTAGAGGTAGAATCCCTTCTTTGGGGAAATTCCTAGGATGGAAGGTGCCCCAAACATGAATGTAAACCAAAGATTCAAAGAACAAATATATAAATCAAGATGATCAAAAGTGAAGATTTCCAAGGTGGGATATAACACACATGATAAGATTTAGCTACGAACTATAAGATAGACATATAAAATAGGGTCAAGATAAAATTAGAGGGAAGCAGGTGTGGCTCAGTGGATAGAGCTCCCGTTTACCATATGGGAGGCCCTGGGTTCGCTTTCCGGGGCCTCCTGTGAGGGCAGGCTGGCCCGCGCGGCCCGGTGGGCTGATGCAGCAAGACATCACAACAGGAAGCAGGTGTGGCTCAATCGATAGAGCCCCCGTTTACCATGTGGGAGACCCCGGGTTGGGGCCTCCTTGTGAGGGCAGGCCAGCCCGCGCAGGCGCGGTGGGCTGATGCAGCGGACCTCACAGCAAGGGGGAGATAAGCAGACATGGAGAAAACACACAGCGAATGG